>CBVK0103950681.1:0-11456 GCA_900067695.1 Picea abies
TCTAGAAGGATCTTCCTCTAGATGCTTCTTTTTAGTATAAATAGGAGTCGAGGGTATGATAACCCTAGCTTGGATATTATTGTAACAGAGCACTGCTTGATTGGAGGTTGCCCCCTCGAAGAGGCCTGTGAACATTGCTATCTGATTCAAAGTGCTATTTCTATTGCTATTTCGTATATCATTTATGTGTATTGTGAAGATTATGCTGGATATTTTACTGTTATTCTGTCATTTCTAGCATTTCGTTTCTGTTCTGCATATTTTATATATCTGGTATCTTGCAAAGGTACTAAATTATTTCTAAGTATTGTTCCCAGATAATGAGTTGAAGTCGACAGAAAAAGACTCGTCATAGGAGGGCCTTGATGTATCTCCCATCAATGACATGAAACATGTAATAGAATTGAAGTATAATTGAAGGGAAGGATGACATGGTAGAAAATTTATAACTGTAGATGGCCAACTCGATAGAAGGCTTGTTTAGGTTGGAATTCTCTTGAACATATGAATGACATGACAATTGTCCTGGAAGAATTGACTCAAGGAGGACCCAACCTATGGACTTGTGGATGGTAAAATGAGATACAAATGGATTTCCCAACCCATATACAGTGATGAAGCAGGGTGTCATGTTCAAGAGCGACTATTTCTGCCACTAACACAAATACAAAGACACATTTCATTCCCAATTTCTGCCCACCATTTCTGGTGAGTACCTCTTTATTTTTGTGCAATCTTGAGGAGGATATAATATGCTTGTAAATGTAACCTCATCCTTTGGATGAGTCCCTTAGAGTATGTTTAACGAACCCTAAGAAGGAGTGGTTCGATCCCATATGGGTCTGTTGATGCTTGTTTAACGAGTCCAAAGAAAGAAAACTCATGGGTTTTTCATTTTTAGAGAGTCTGAAAAACACTTAACGAGAACTCCATAAGGTCCTTTTTCTTAAGTTATTCTGATGAGACCAAAAAATAGATAATCTACCAATCATATTTTTTCTTCAAATACTTTTGCGAGCGTGAAAAGAACAAGGTCGCTCGACTATCTTTTTCGTGTTTAGGGATATTGAAAAGAGCTTAAAGGATACTCTATAAGTTTCATTTTTCGTATTACCAATGTGATTTCAAAAAAATGACAAAATATTACTCGATTGCATTCTCATGGTTTCACGAGCATGAGAAATAATTAAGAATGTGCTCGAAGTTTTTCCTAAAAAAACCTAAAATCATTTGTACATAAGAAAAACACAAAAAAAATATAATAAATGGTGGACCCTTGTCAAATGTCTCATCTTTAGACCTTTCAACCTGCAATAGAAAACACTTGGAAAAGTTGGTTAGACATTATGGCATGGGAAAAATATAAAAAATAAATTAATTTTACAATAAAATATGGTAAAAAACAATAAAATAGGCCAAAACAACCCTTTTACCATTTCATTTGCAATTTTTACCCAAATAGTGCCCAAAACCCTCTTTTTCTCCCAAATTTAAACTGTCAATTTTGGAGTGCCTAGTGGATAATTTCGAAAACCGACTCCTTCAAAAAGGTAATATTCTTTCTCTTTCTCTTTTCATGGTTTAAAATTTTGTTTTTATTGGTTTATTGTTGAGTTTGGGTCAATATTTTTTGGGGCTACCTAAGTTTTCAGATCATCGCAGGCCCACAGTATTGTGAAGTACGATGATATGGAATCATTGTAGTGGGTTCAAAGACAGGGTGAGACAACGTCACTTTGCATGAAATCAAAGCCCTACGATGACTGCAACTCAACTTTTGAAAATATAAAAAGAGCCAGGAAAAATTCCAAGAATGGATTCCTTATGATTGTAATCCTCTTTTGACGTCCCTTGGTAGGCTTTCCTTGGTCAAAATGATCAAGTGGTGAGAATGAGAGCATGAAGAAGAAGAATATTTTTCTAGAAATGACCCAAGCACAGTTACGACACTTAGGCAATGTGGATTACTCAAGTTTTTCAAAATTCAAGGCATGAGAACCCAGCTGAGATTGCTAGGGTATCTAGTTCACATGTGGGATTTCAACAAACAAGCCTTTCACATGGGTGTGCATACACTCACATTGTACATAGAGAACATTTTTGTCTCACCAAGGCTCTCGAGTATCACTCTCGGGAAGCAGGGGTGGAGGAGAACCCATGGATTACTATGTTGCTCACCATTGTGTGTCAGGTGTTGAGCTCTCAACACACCCTAAAAAAGTTTCTACCAAACTCTACTTTTTGGGTACCACTTATTGTTTATTTCGGAACAATGTTGTTTCTTCTTATCTTTGTTTTCTACAATTTTTCCTTGATTCTTTAAAAGTTTCCCTGAACATGTCAAAACCATAAAAAATTAAAGGGAGTAACATTTGACAAAAGAATCAACCACTAAGTCGTTTCACCTGACGTGTCCAAATTTCAACACCCGGAAGAATCAGAGGTGAAAGAGAATCATCCTAGAAAACTAAGGACATTGATTGCCAGTTTTCGTTGGCATCAGTAAATGAGGAGTTTTTATTTCATGATAAGCATTGCACAAGAAATTTTTCGATGACCAACTTCATTCAACATCGACGAAACGCGAAAGGAAATAGTCGTTTTTGGAGAAAGGGAGGAATCACCGATGGCCGATCCCATAAAAACATTTTGGCATCAATGATTTTTATTTTGTAAGGAGTATCAATGATGAATATTGTAGCTCGGCACTGATCCCCAACTTCCCCTTTCATAAAATGACACGATGGGATGTTTTATCTCTAAGATACGCTAGATACGATGCATTTAATTGATTGATTAATTCCAAGATCATGCATCAGTATCTAGTTTGTGCATAGAGCCCAATGACCATTTTAACCTATAGATACAATGCATCTCCCTCCATGCCTCCGCTATCAACCTATGTAAAATTGATTATAGGGAATTGGCAATAAGTAGTTTAAATTTTGTCTCAATACTTGTATTAACAGTTTGATACAACTGGTAAGTTCTCTCTCATTATATTACCCTGAATTATTATGAGCAAGAGAATTCTACATGAAAATAGGTCTGGAACATTCAGAGGAGTGAGAAAAACAACCTGTAGAAGGCTTCCAAGGTATAGTGAGTATTAAGCAACATAGTTTAGCAATCATACAGGTATGTACCAATCTGGTTTTGATTTCATTTCACATATAAATTAAGATATAATATTATTCTATGTGCCAGCCCTAATTCAGTGTCTTCGGTTGCAGGAACGATGTCTCCAAAGAAATCTACCACCAGGAAATATCCTAGAATCCCAAAGCTGCAAGAATCAGAAGCAGGAGAAGGCTCCTCCCCAGCCATTGTAAGAAAATTGGAATTCACTTCCAAGCCAACACCCATCATCAAGATGATCACCAAAGAAGCCTTCACTTAGCCCCCATCCTTTAGGGACACAGAGGAGAACATTGGGACCAAGACATCATTCCCATGATGGGAATATCTGTTCAAGGAAATCAAGCACAAAGGATTTCTCGAATATGCCTCATATAGTGATCCTGACATGAGAAAGTTGGATGATGAGGTCTTCATCAACATCTACAAGGCTTACCTACACATGGTGGCGAGCAGGACTTCAACATTCCCTTGCATTGAACTTTTGAAATGGATTATTGATCACAACGATGCACATAAGTGTGTAATTAATTATGATAATGGTCAAATCATCGGGGTTTTCCTCCCAGTAGAAGTCCAAAGGTATTGCAAGCTCAGGGAGCCAGATGAACATTTGAACAAGGATTTGTTTGTGAAATTTTATCAGAAGCATGACACCAGCAAAATCATGGTGTCCTAGTGGAGAGAAAACAAAAAAATCACTAACCAAAACTCCAGCTGGTACCCGACAGCCAACCTCAGACAACCTTATATCTATCTAATGGCTCTCCTTTGTCGGTTGCATGGAGAAAATGATTGCTCCAGGTTTTTGGAGGCATGGATTCCTTTGGCTTATACTGTCACCATATTTGGAACAAGCTTCAACTGGGGCATGATCATCTCCAAACAACTTAGCACCTACATTCTATAGGCTCAGTAGCTGAAGGAAGGAGAAACTCCTGCCTTATACATGGAGTCTTATCTATTGGACGTCATCTATGCAAGAAATGTCTTCACATGAACGAACCTGAGTTGGCACGCTTCTGAGCTCTCGGTCCATGACTATTTTAGTATATTGTGGGAGAACATGTATAAAATATCCTACTCTCTCATTTGAGACCAATTTATCGCACCTATTCATTTATTACTATTCAAGAAAGAGTGCCCAAGGCTATTTGATGCAGCCAAAAAGGTTATATCGAAAGTCAGTCACTGGTACCTGGATGAGCGCGAAACCTACATTAGGGTTTTTAGTGTCATAGGAGCACCACATTTGCTACCTATATATGTATCTGACCGACTGGTACTAGGGGAAATATGTCACCAAACTATCTTACAGGGTTACAATGCCACGTTGGTGAAGGATAAGAAATGGGCATTCATACCCTATGGGTTTCATATCGACTTCTACTAGGTTAAAGACACTATGCAGGCCAAACAAGAGGGATTAAGTCAATTGGAATTTTGGTTCCAGACAGGACGTTTTCACAAGCATGATCCCAAGGGTGTGGTCTCAAAACATGCATCACAAGTATCATCCTATTGGCCTTATGCCCATGAACAGTTTGAGGATGAAATCTTCACTGAAAATGCTCAATATTGGGATTAGGTGGTGGCAAGAATGGTTAACCCCAAAATAACCAAGTTCAAAGCCATGAGTTGGGAAGAGAAAGCGACGTCCTTGGATTAAAGAGAGAAAAGAGCGGAAGAAATTCTCAGTACTAGGGAAGAAAGGGTAACATTCAAATTGGCCAAAATGATGGAAGCTCCCTAGGAAGACCTGTACATAACTGAAATTTTCTAGGAACTCCAGGTGCAAGGGAAAGAGGGACACTATTTCTCCAACATGCTCAGCAAATAATGGATCCGACCCTCTTATCAAGCGTTCCGACCAGTAACCCAGAAGAGAGCCCGGAAGGGATAGGCGTCTCCGAGCTCACAGACCTTGGTAACATCAATGGGTCAGATGACCCTGAATCCACACTACTGCCAGCTGATTCACTAGTAGGTGTGACGACTCAATCGAAGCCAGGCCGTGTGTCGGTCGAAACTAGTGTGCCTAACCCTCTGTCTGAGTTTGTAGATATATACAGTGATGATGAGAGTCTGGAGGCATCTCAGAAAACCTCTATGCATGTAAAATAAGAAAAAGGAGCCGAAATCATATTAGATACAAAAACGCCCGATGCGCTGGATACCTGAGATGTTAGTCCCAAGGAAAAGTCAGAATTAGACGTGTCAAAAGAAATATCCCCATAGAAGGATGTCGACAATGACACGACTAGAATATAGGCAAGTATTGAGCTCACTCCTGACACATCCATTCCACTTGATACTCAGGTCCCCAATAAACATCAGGAAGAGGTTGGGCCTTCGGAACAAAACAAGGAGGTTCAAGAGTGTGATATTGAACAAATATATACCATTGACAGCTTGGGAAACACACTTACATGGGGTGACCAACAAATACCAGAGTCGGTAGATGAAGTGACATAAATCTATGCGATCTCCTATGATAAAAAGAGGAAGGCAATCGTGCAAAGGACTGCTAAGAAGAGGAAGATTACTGTGGACCATTCTATTTTGGTTACCAGAGAGGAGAGCTTGATCAACACAGTAGATGCTCACATGTATGAACTAATATGCATGGGAAGAGTCCTCTCTGATGCTTCCTAGGATAGGGCCAGGAGGGATGAAAGAGAACTAGCGGATACTCTGAAGGAACTAGAACACCTATGCCATATTGTTGAGTATTATAAAGGTGCCACACAGACTATGGAATATTTGAAGAGTGAGTTTTCAGGAGTTTACAACGAGTACAAGAAAGAAAGAACTTGTTAACTGAAAATATAATTTAATTCCAGGAGGACACTCTCATGGCTCTTGCAGCATGCAAGGAGATGTAACTATGGCATGAAAGAGAACAACAAGCGGTGGAAAGGCTCGAATACATTGAGGCAGTACAACAAGGTTGAGAAAAGGAGGAACATAGCATTCGATTGTTAAAAAAAAATAGCCTCAACTGCATAAAGAGATCCACAGAATACTAGACTAGGATGTCCCGGGATCCACATCGAGAGATCCAAGAACAATATGCCAAGTGCCAGAAGCATTGGGATAAAATTAATAAAGTAATAAAAGATATAAAGCTCCCCGAGTTTGGAAACCCTAGTGAGTTTATTGACATAAGAAATGTGCTCAAGATCTATGTCGAACAAGACTCCCTATGGGCCAAAGAGTCCATGAAGGTAGCCGATGCGAGCCCGAGACAGGTGCAACAATTCACAGAACACCTGATTAGAGCTAAAACCATGTTGCAACTATTGAATTCCACCTTGACAAACTACCAAGAACATGCAGAGGAAATCAAAGGGATATATGCAGCCCCAATGGAACAACACAGATTCCTGTGGGCCCATACTTGTGAAGAACGCTTTATCATATGGCCTGTTATCCATAATTTTGGTCATCATGATGATGTAATGATGATGGTGAACTCAGGCTCTTCATTAGAACTCTTTCCTGAAAAAAGTTACCTTTGTCTCTTTCCAGAAATCACAGTTTTGAAGAAGGTTCGCAGGCTGTCTATACATTTTCCTATGAGAATTCATGATTCTCGCAGGCTTCCTTAAGGCAGGGTGCAAGAGGTTCACACTGTACCTAACTGTTAGGGTGCAAACTACTTCTAAAGAAGGGGAAAAGATAAATTCTCTAACCTTCTAGAAGGGAATCTTCTAGAAGGATGAGATGGCATTCGAATGGTTATCTAAGTACTGGATTTCCTGATATCTTGGGATCATTCCTATCCAAGTAACTAATTCATTCTCTCCTATATATTGAGGGGAATGCTCATGGAAAAGGTTAGAATCAAACTAGCAAGAGATTTATTGGAGAATTA
The DNA here is from genome assembly GCA_900067695.1 of Picea abies. Taxonomy (NCBI): domain Eukaryota; kingdom Viridiplantae; phylum Streptophyta; class Pinopsida; order Pinales; family Pinaceae; genus Picea; species Picea abies. The sequence continues at coordinate 7,016 of CBVK0103950681.1, forward strand.
GTGGAAGATTGTATGAAGGACTGATGCTACAACAGCTAGAGACACCAGCAAGGTTATCAAAGGTGGTTGATTTTCTTCATGCATGAGCAAGTGTGTGTGTCAGAGCTAGGAGCCATCGAAAGGAGGTTTGCAACATCAAGGTTTAGGATGTAAGTCTTACTTTCTATCAATTTAATACAGTAATATGTCCCTTTCCCATAAAGCTAATGTCACTTTATTACATAACTCCTTGATCATATGTATAGATTAGCTATTGAATATATTGATTTGTCTTCACTTCGCTTGGTTTGTACTGTTGTGAACTGAATGGCACAAGAGCATTGGAGCGAAACTTGGAACAAAAAATACCCAAGGAAGCGTTCATAAGGTATGTTCATGATCATTGCCTCCTAGTTCATTCAATAGTCTAAATCTAGGGAAAGAGTATTATTCTGTCCTGTTTTGTTCTAGATCCAGGTGGATCTAGGGGGATCGGTTTGTGTCTGCACTTACGGATTAATCCTGAAACATGGTCCGATTATGAAAGAATCCACCCTTTTCAAGAAACAACTCGGGTGGACTATTGAAATATTATTAGATAATGATGCCACGTGGTGATTTTTTATTAGCTCAAATTGTATTTTACTGTTAATTATTGTTAATACTTTATATTATAAATAGGAACATTGACCAATGGTATAAGGGTCGATGGTTTGTTGCAAGAACTCTTTTCTTCTAGTTTTTAAGAATTATTTTGGAGCTATTATGAATGAAGAAGTCCTTTTGGACCAGAGACGAAGTTGTTTTCATCATATGCATGTGTAATTGAGTCTGGAGAAGAACTATTTCCTATTCTTTTCATGAGCAGATGTAACAAGTAAGAGCTAGCGAATATATTGTCAAGTTATCTGGTGCAATTGTTTTGTTGTTCTTTTCTCTAATGATGGAAATGATGAATCGTTGTGTGGATGTATGATGAAGGATTATGGTAGGTGAATTATTTTGCTTGCCATTGATCTTATCATATAACTGATTTCTTCTAATTAGTATTCTCAAACAATAATTGGATGGTCACATGGTTAACGTATTATTACTATTCCTGTGGTATAGGATTATCTTTTGCATGTTTGAGAAGTGGGTTATCCCAAGCTCAACCTCTTCTGCAGTAGTTAAATTTTCTCTCATCTTGTTTTCTTGGATAGTTTAGGTTAAAATCTCAGCTAGTGATTGAGTGCTCACACGGTTAAAGTATTATTACTATGCATGTGGTAAGAGATCATTGTCTGCATGTTGGAGTGAGGGTTATCCTGAGCCCGACCTTTTCCAGTATTTAGACTTCCTTATCGCTATGTAGTCAAGTTGGTTTATACCGGATTTTCCTCACATTTATCCTAACTAAAGAGAAAATACCAAAAGAGAAAATCCTGACTGAAGGAGATGCCTCCACAATAAAACACAAAACCCATCGATTAAATTGGTCGAATCGTGAGATTTGGAGAACCATTCCAATCAAAAACACTGCAGAGTCTAATTGGGCCTCGGTGGTGGGTTTGGTTCCTACTGTTGAGTTAAGGGGTTTAAGACCCCTCAACAGAATTGGCACTAGAAGGAGGGCCTGAGAATGAATGGATGAATATGTAAGTTATATGATATTTCAAACAACCTATAGATTTGTAACAACCCACATGCATGGCTAGTCATCCAACAGATGGACCACCTTTACCGAGTACTCCCGAGGTGAATAACTCACCCCACTCTGAGGAAGGATATCTTCACAACAAAATACCTTACGCCCTCCCTCACGAGGAAGTGAATCAATTTAGAAGGATTACCAGAGCTTACACCTGACAAATCAGAGCGTTGCCATTCACCCCCATCCTCCCTCAGAGAAAACAACAAGGAAGACCAGTGGTCAACACTCCCGTCAAAGTTTTCGTACACTGTTAGGGTCCTAATCCGCACATAGGTTCAGTGTCCAGGGAAAAATGGGATGGTTGGTAGGATTGGCTTCATCACTGATTATATAGGCCAGCTGGGCTTCTCTGTATAATCTCCTATGTTCCCCTCCAAATACTAGAATAGTAGCATAGGTTAGGTCCATCTGCAGAGTTCCCCCCAGTATTTTTATCCAATATCTTGATAACAGCATACCAAACTTGGGGGGGACATCAGCCACTACAACATCCATGACCACACTTTTCATGGGCAATTGAAACAAGGTCACGACCAAGTCTTTGATGACTACTAGACATTGGAATTTCCTAGAGTCAAAGGAATAGAGGTCATGATAGGGTCTGGTGACTTCTACTCCTAATTCTTCCATGACAATTTTGGGCATGAGGTTGTGGGAAGCCCCTAAATCCATCAAAAATTTGTGCAACACCTTGTCATCTATATTCAAGGATGTGTAGAAGGGAGGGGATGAATCAGTCATGTCTTCTACCATAGGACCTAGAATAACTGCAAGATTTTCATCTTGCAAATTGATGGAGTCTATGGGAAACCATGAGGCTTTAGACTGTAATAGCTCAGAGAAGCATTTTTTGAACTCTTCCTATTTAATCAATTCGGTGAGATGAACAGGGATTCTAATTTTTTAAATTTCATGCTCAAAGTTGAAAGAAGATGTAAGCTTTAGAATTTCCCTCACTTTAGGAACATGACTCTGGACCATTGGAGGGAGGGGTTGGGCCTTCCTACCTTTGTTGTTGTCACCTACTTCACTAGTAGGTTTCTATTTTCTAGGGAACTGTTCAGGAACATCAGGTGCTGCTATATTTTTCTTGGACCTCAGGTTATACCTGCCTTGGCTGCTACTAGCCTTGTCTCCCTTGCTAAGTTCATTTAGCTGACTGTCCACGAGAGATTCCTCGTATGTTGATTGAGTGAGATGAGGAAAAGGAGGAGCATCTATGAAGTATTGGATTTGAGGATCAATCCCATATGTTTCCCCTTCTTCCTCATCGGCCACAAAATTATTTTGAAAAGGGGCCTGAATTTTCTGGTCTTCTCTATCTCTTCCCCTCTGGTCTCTTTGCATAGTCAGGGGAGAAATATTGTTTGGCCTCCTGAATCCTCCTTTGTTTTCATCATTTTGAAGACCTTTGTATTCTTTCCTCCCCTCCACCTTCATTCTATCCATCTCTGGAGACAACGACTTCACCATCTTGGTCAGTTCATCCACTTGAGGGTGAGGCACCGAGGGGCTAGAAGTTGAGGCTTCAGATATTCCCTTTCTCCTATCTGCATTAATCTTGTTTCTCAGCCTATCATATGCTAATACATTAGATTCCACCTCTATGGCCACATATTTCATATGAGCTAGGGAGGTAGCTCTTTTTTCTCTCAATAGAAGACATAAGTCAAAATTGAATCTTTTGGAGAAGTCAGAGATAGAATCTCCTTCCATCTTCTTCAAAGACCTAAAATCTGTCATGTAATACATGAAATCCTTCTTATCTCCCCATTGCCTCAAGAAAGCACCATCTAGAGATTCATTTCTAGCAATAGATCCGGGGGCCAATCCCCTAAACCATTTCCTCACCTCACCAGCCAGGCTCTGGATGAATACTCTCATCCAGACATATTCATTTTCAATGTTCAGGTTGTCTGCATAATTGTAGAAAGCAACCAGGTGCTCTTCTGTAGTTATGTCCCCTTCACCAATGAACTTGGGCATATACTTATGGTAATCTCCAGCAGGGAGAGGATTCATAGGATGGGGTAGGATTAAGGGAGCATATTTGGCAGTGACTATGGAATCCATTCTATTTAGAGGGGGATTAGCACTAGCCATAGGATTAACAGGTGTGGGGGAACTGGGTGGCGACAGGGTTTGAAGTGGAAAGATAGGAGCTGAGACTATAGAGTGGGAGGGGGAATGTAGCAAATCTGGAGAATAGTCTTATGGGCTCAAAGGCACAGAAACCTCCCTTCCCTCAGCAGCAGTAATAACAAGAGGAGGAGGGGTGACAAAACCTGGGGTAGGAGACTATTCAGAGGCGCTGGGTTTGGACCAGGGTACCACCTCAGGAGAGAAAGGGGTGACAAGATCTTCTCCTGCTAATTCGAGACGATGAAGAGAAAACCCAGCAGGAACACTCCCAAAATTTAGAATATGGGAAACTCGACGGGAGGTAATAAAACAAGACGAAAAATAAGGGGCTGGAGTTTCTATAAAATCATGAAAATTATCAGAAATACCTGGTTTAGCAGTAGAAGCACTATCTCTAGAGTACTTTCCCTTTCTGATAATATTCTCTGGGTCAGCTTCAGGTGGTACTAACGACAACTGCAGATTAGACCTTGTGTGTCTACCTCTAGAAGCCACGACTAAAACAATGGAGTTGTTGATTAAGGTTGGTTGTCATTGATGTCAACCCTTGAAGAAAGACCCGTAGCACAAAGTTTTTGGTAATGGACCCAATAGTGTTTGATGTAAATATGACTCATTATTGTTTTG
>CBVK0103950689.1:0-16195 GCA_900067695.1 Picea abies
CTGACTTGATTCATGCATTCGACCTACACATACAACGTGAACCCCTTAGCAGCTCGGATTTTCAATTTCTATGGTGTTGTTATTGTTTACTTGTTTAATTTTCCTGAAAATTTTTCTTTAATCAATTTGGTAGCCAATCTAATGATGCGACCCTATTTTGATGTGAGGGTACCCATCAAGCTTTTAGGTTCACTCCACCCCTTTCGATGTGTCGATGAATCACGACTATGGCTGGGATTTTTTCTAAGACAATTCAAGATAAGTATTACCCTATAAGATGATACCTTTGTTGTCTTATATGTTTTACCTTTAAAGGTTTAAGTTTGTTTGGTTTCTATTCGATGCTAATAAGAATCGCCTCATCTTCCTTGTAGGTTTACAAATTGTTGCGATGGATCAGAACCACGCCTCGTTCAAGAATGGTACTCTGGTTTCATTTAACCGCTCTTAAAAGAGTGCCCCATATTTCTAAGGAAAGATACGATTCTGATCTAGAAAATAATCATCATGGCCAAGATTGTTTAGGTTCATAAAGATGGTTGATCCATTATCTCTGTATATTCAGTTTAAAGAAAATACATACGGACCAAAACTTTGTTGTTGTGTAATAGGATGATATGAGAAGGACTATACAATTGTTTATAATTGAATAATAGATTTATATGGAAGCTCTATCATTCAATTATTTGTTTCGGTCTGATACTTATACAAAAGTTGGAACGATTTTATTATTTGTTAATAAATCTGTGTAATTCGAACTTATCGAAAAATATATGCATACAAAATATAGGGTTTCAGAATCTCTATTTTTCAATTCATTGGGCTTTCTCTCCTCTAGTATTTCATCGCAGATCTTTGTTTGTTATTAGTTATACTATTCGTTTTCCATTGTATTATTTCCAAAACTTGGTTTATGACTAGTTATACTATTCGCTTTCCATCATTTCATTTCCAAAACTTTGTTTATGATTAGTTAGACTGTTCGCCTTCCATTATATTATTAGTACCTAGTGGTGTGCATACATTAGGGATTTCAATGAGTCATGCAAATTGGTATAGTTTTCTATACACACAAACACACACACACACACACACACACACACACATATATCTGCATATATAATTACTTCCTATTGTATGTAATCATTCCAATAGTAATTTAATTCGTTAGAGCAAATCGCCCAGAATTGAGGGATGAACCATAGAGATATGTCTGTACATACAGGTATGTTAAGGTTTGAAATCTCAGATTTACTTCCATAATAGAATTTTCACAATCTAAAGTTCACTTGCAAAATCGAATAACCAGATGTATATGATTCACCAATCTGGTAGTGATTTCTAACACAGTATATTGAAATAATATTCTATTTAACATAGATATATCTCCTAATGCATTCCATAATTCGATTCCATTCCAACCAAGATACACGGAAAGGTTTTCTCAATGTCTATAATTAAATTGTAAGAGTTTGTCCTACATTTCATTTCATTCCATCAGAATTTAATAAAAACAGAGCAATTCATTCATATTTAAATAGAAGCAATTCTATCAGCCAATAATTCAAATAACATTTGGACAGAGAAGGCGTAGATAGACATATCTGAACAATTTTCGAACAACAAATAGAACAACCAAGTTCCTCCCAACCTTAGAACAAAACAACCAATTTACTTGTCCCGTTCACCCCCTAGCTTGACCATGAATCCATGAGGGAGAACTCAGAACTCATCCTCAACAATTTTCCTTCAACTTTAGTATCTTCCCCTTGCTTGACACTCAGAAAGCAGTTTTCATAACATTAAGAGATAATTATTTCCCCACATACTAGGCAACATCCTGCCTCCTCTCATATGTTATATATCCAAAAGTAATTGTGCCTAGGTATTTTCCCCTTGGTAATTTTCACAGCTTTCGAAATCCCTGATTTTCAGGGGCTTCCAATGGCCAAATACTTGATTTTACACTTGTAACATTCATCCCTTAGGTAGTTCCAACATGTTCCCCACTCATGCAGTCATGGTCATCCAATTTTAGCCTGGATGTTGCATTTGTCCATCAACAATAATTATAAAAGTATTTATTTATTTCAAATTTCATAGTCAAAGAGTTAGTTGGGTCAAATCAGAGCTTTTCCCAATAGTCATAATCATTATTTACAATTAACTAAATTCGAAATTCAGAATTTCCATAGTTTTTCCTTTCAGCTAAAGTTGCATTAGATGTCCTTTTCTATTAGATTACAATTGTTGCTTCTTTCTGCAGATAGAATAATTCATCATTTCCTTTCCAAGTAATCATAATTCATAGTTAATAGTTAATCTTGCAAGTCTTTAATTAGATTCAGTTATTGCTTTTAGTTAAGTGAATTCAATAGATTAATTAGCTCCTTTCCATTTTACAACATATTAGTGATTAGATTTCAATTCCATTTAGTTCTTAGAATATTTGGTGAACGTTTGAGGAACTTGATTGTTGATGAATTCAGATTTGGTTTAGCTACACGATTTTAGGCTACCTGCATAAACTTTGCCGATATTCTTGAGATAAAAGACGAAACCCTGGGTTGATAAATTAATGTTAAACTAAGGTTGTTTTTAAGACATATTTAGAGCCCAACATTTTGGTGCAGTTGTCGGGGAGAATGTCAAAGGTAGCATAGGTTGTGTCTCTTGAGGACCAGGTATTGGAGACGGAAAGTAAGAACCTATGCAGGTAATAAGTAAAGTGCTTATGCCAACGCTTACCTCCAGTTAAAACTTAAAAGGTTTCATAGGTGTTTCTTTTGATTGAAATTTATTTTGTTGTTTTGTGAAGTGTGTATGACTAGAAAGAAGGATCTTGAAAAACCAAAACCCCCACCAAAAACTACCAAAACCCAGGGTCCGGTGATCCCTAGAAGAAGTGCTTTCATAGACGAAATCATTAAAAAGAGTGAATCCTAAGCTTCAGTTGGACCTATAAAAGGATCCATCCAAATCCCTCAAGCAGTCGTTTCACCAAATATGGCCCACGCTGAGATTCATAGAAAAGCTAAAGGGACTGAGCAAATCTTTCAGAGCACAAATCTCCCACCACTCAAACCTTTAGAATATGGAAGCTCTAATAATATAGAGGAAGGAGTAGGATAAAATAGCAGGATTTCCAAGGCAGACCCACCACAACCACTCAACCCTGAGTCTCCTGTGAAGGAAAAAGGCATACTCAAAATTCTAGATAAAGGGATTGCAATCAAATTCCCTGAAAGACCAAATAATCAACTATTTCAAATAGAATACCCAGATCAAGAACCTCCTAAAAAATTTTGGCATATTTTTGATCAAATGGAACAACCAAATAAAAAATGACCCCAGACCTCCATGCTGGAATATCCAATAGTTGACCCAATTTCCAATGCTCCCATGAAAGAAATCCCCTTACAACATTTTCCAACCTTCGATGGATTGATTTCAGAAGACCGTGACACATTCCTATTTGAATTTGACGTCCTATGTAGAGGGTGTGATTACACCTCTGAACCCCAAAAATTAAAATTGTTCCCCTCCACCCTGAAAGGAGTAGCCTTACGCTGGTTTATGGGATTGGGTGGTGGAACCATCGATTCTTGGGATCAGATGAAACAAACCTTCTTGTTAAAATATCAAGACTATTGTAGAACCAGAGACCTAAAGATAAAAAATTTCAAATGACTACAAAAGAAAATGAATGATTAGAAGAATATGTCGAAAGATTTCAGTATAACCTGCAAAGATCACCTTATAGTACATTACCAAGTGAAGTACTTAAAGCTATTTTGATTAAGGGCATGAAAGATGAATGGGTAGAAACATTAAATCTAATGGGGAAAGGTAGCATATATCAGGAAACATATGAGGACATTGTTCCATTATGTATTAGGTGATCTCGAGGAAGAACACAGACCACGTCAGGAATACAGACGTCCCTCACAAGAAATAACAATACCACTAGTAGGGGTGTCACGTGAGATGAATTTGGTAATCTCTTAGAAAATTTTAAAATAGATATTTTGAGCACCTTCACTACACAATTGGATGTATTACAGGCCAAACAAAAGAAGGTAGAAATAGAGCAGACCTTGGCTATATTTTTCCATAGGTGCAGAAATAAACATGGTCCAAGAGAATGCCCCTTGGATATAGTTCGGGTTTGCGCTATTTGTGCCAAGGATCATGATACAGAAGAATGCCCATCACTCCCTGGATTGAAAGCTGTATTTAAAGAAGTAGAAGAGGAAATATAACCATTATATCAGATGGCTCAGTGCCGAAAATGGAAATCCCGGTCTCAAAATACATTTCATGACCCTTCCTCTTTATTTACTGGACAGTATAATCAACAGAAGAATTTTGGCAGCACATGGCAGGGCCAACCATTCACCAATCATAACTGGAAACCCCAACAATACCCACCTGCAATTCCCACTTGGAAAAAATAGGCAACTACAAACCCCAACTGGAAAAATCAACCAACTACAAGTTCCAATTGGCCCAATTCGCAATACCCCACCTCATCCTGGCAAAACCCGAATAACACCTACCCTCCACAATGGCCTAACCTGCCTGCCCAAAACTCAATTGGTAGCGCCCCATGCAGATGAATAACCAACCCATGGGGATGACCTCTCAAACCCAACCCTCATTATAGACCCCACTCCAATTGCCACAAACCCCCCAACCCCAATTATGCCCCCAATTGCTTGCCCAACCCCACCCAAACCCCAATAATAGATCAGATCAGCTCATCCAGATTATGGAAAGTGGAGAAGGGGAAATCAATTCAATAGGATGCAATGAGCTCCAGCTGAGATCAGGGCGTATAATTTCCCCTGAACAAAATAACGATCCCCAAGAGTAGGGGAATGAAAAACAACCAACAATAATACCCTCGACTGTGGTAATAATGGAAGAAATCGAGCAAGGGGGGAACATAGTCGAATCACAAGACTCTGATAAAGATGCAATTCCCTCCCCTCCATTCCCCAAAAGACTGATGATAGCGAAACCCATCGTATATCTTGAATTTGACATTATAGGGGAGCTCAAGAATTTATAAATCAAAATTCCACTCCTGCAAACCCTGCAAGACATACCAATCTATGCAAAGACAATCAAGGAGCTATGTGGGAGGAAACCCACCAGAAAAATAAAAAATTCATCATCAACAATTCATGTAGTGGGATCCTTATCTGATCTAATTATGGGGAGAGAAACACCAGTCAAATATGCAGATCCAGGGAACCCCATAGTAACAGTGCAGATTCAGGGTTGTTCCTTTCCAAATACCCTAGTTGATTTGGGGGCGGCCATCAACATTATAACTATGGAAACCTACAATGCCCTAGGATTTCACTCTTTCAACCCAACCCCAGTTATGTTGCAATTGGTCAATCGATCAGTGGTCAAACCACTCGACACACTACATGATATCGCCATTTCAGTTGATTCCTGGGAACATCCCATAGATTTTCTCATCATTAACCCAAAAAGTGGACTCGAAGGGCATCCGCTGATATTGGGCAGACCATGGCTCGCGACAGCTGATGCGTACATAGGATGTCGATCGGGTACAGTGACAATTTCGAGAGGAGGTGTTACAAGGAATATCATCTTATATCCTCCATCCAAACCCAGTCCAATGATCGTATATCCACAATTTCCACCTCCACGATATCCAGAGAAGGATCTGCATCCCGCACTCACGATGGAAGAAGCCCTCAAGCTCAGAACTAGCTAGAAGATGATGTAATTAGCGGGCTTATTAATAATCCAACCACTGTAAGTAACCCAACATGCCATATGCTCCAATATGTTCTAGATTTTGAAGCACAGGGAGACCCACTGGAAGATTTAATGGAACAACAAATCCCGACTAATGTTGTCCACAACAGCAAACCCGTCGAGATCACACCAGGGAAGTCTCTGAACATTAATGTCAACCTAAAAGAGAAACAAAAACAAAAGATAATCCAAACCCTCTCTAAATACCAGCAAGCTTTTTCCTCGGAGTACTCTGATATGAAAGGTATTGACCCACAACTCTGCACACACCATATTTATATTGAGAAAGACTCTCGACCTATCTGACAACCGCAAAGAAGACTGAATCCCCACCTCAAAGATATTGTTAAAGAGGAACTAAAAAATTTGTTAGATGCAGATTTTATATACCCTATCTTAGATAGTCAATGGGTTTCCCCATTAGTCATCGTTCCCAAGAAAAACGGGAAGTGGAGAATATGTGTTGACTACATGGAAATTAACAAAGTTACTCAAAAATACCACTTTCCATTACCCTTCATCGATCAGGTCCTGGACACCTTGACAGGGAAGAAATTATTCTCTTTCCTAGATGGTTTCAGCGGCTACAATCATATCCAGATTACCCCAGAGGATCAAGATAAAATGACATTCAAATGTCCTTGGGGTACCTTTGTATACAAAGTATTACCCTTCAGACTCTATAATGCTCCAGCTACATTCCAAAGGGCCATTCTGAGCATATTCAGTGATCTGATTAGCGAAGGGTTTGAAGTCTACATGGATGATTTTACTCCATATGGCGATGACTTTGATCAAGCCTTGACTAATATGGAGAAGGTATTAGAATGGTGCATCGCTACCAGGTCATGCTTAATCCATGAAAAATGTCACATGATGATGACAGAAGGTGTGGTATTAGAGCATTACATTTATGTAGATGCAATTAGAGTAGATCCTACAAAAATTGAGGTAATACTTAATCTACCTACTCCACACACACAAAATGAGGTACGTAGTTTCCTTGGTGCTTCAGGATATTATCGCAGATTTATGCCAATTTTTTCAAAAAATGTTGCACCCTTACATGCTTTAACTGGTAATGTATAATTCCAATGGTCTGACAAATGTGACGTGGCTTTTGCAGGGCTCAAGAAATTGATCTCAACAACACCAGTGTTGAGAGGATCCAATTGGGAGATACCATTTCAGATCTCCACTGATGTCTCAGACATTACCATCGGCGCTGTTCTAGGGCAGGAAGAAGAAAAAAACCCTATGCCATTTATTTCATTAGCAAGAATATAACTCTAGTTGAACTTAATTATACAGTAACAGAGAAAGAGTTTTTAGATTTTATACATGTCATCAATACATTTCGTCATTATATAACAGGCTACCCTGTTATTCTCTATGTTGATCATTATGCCATTAGATATCTAGCTAATAAACCAATTACTAATGGACGGGTCACTCGATGGTTATTGTTATTGCAAGAATTTGATATCACCATCAAAGATTGACCTGGGAGAGAAAATATCATCGCAGACTTCCTGTCCCATTTTCCAAAAGTAGACGACTCATTAACAACTGAGGATCAATTTCCAGATGAGCATCTGTTTGCTGTCAATAGAAAACCACCTTGGTATGTGGATGTAGAAAATTATCTGGAAGCAAGGAGATTACCGACACATTTGTCATCAAAGGAAAGAAGACCGATCATCTAGCGTAGCACATGATTCACTTGGATTAGCGGATATCTTTTTCACATAGGAGCTGACTTCCATATCCGACGATGCATACAAGAGGAAAAAATCTATGACATACTGAAAGAAGGACATGATGAACCCTGTGGGGGGAATTTTGCAGACCGTAGGACTGGACACAAAATCCTCCAAATGGGCTATTATTGCCCCTCAATATTTAAAGATGCTAAGAAATATGTTTATACATGCGACAGCTACCAGCGGATGGGGAAACCAAGTCAGGCTGATGAAATTCCCTTGAGAGAACAAGTAGTCGTAGAACCATTTCAAAATGTGGGGCTAGACTTTGTTGGCCCCTTTAATCCAAATTCAAATCAAAAGGCCTATATTCTCATTGCAATGGACTACATGACCAAATGGGTAGAGGCAGATGCTTTGCCAAATGCAACAGAAGAAGTAGTCATCAAATTCCTTTTCAAATTGTTTGTACGATATGGACTACCCAGAGAATTAATCACTGATGGAGGGTCACAATTTACATGCCATAAAATCACCTCTGTCCTGGAAAAATATCACATTAAGCACCGAGTTACTTCTCCATACCACCCATAGGCAAATGGGCAAGCAGAAAGAACCAATAAGGTTCTAGAGGTGATCCCGACGAAGATTGTCTCAACAAACCGACAGAATTGGGCTACTCAGCTCCCCAATTCCTTATGGGCTTATCATACAACCTATCGTAGCACCCCAATTCCTTATGGGCTTATCATACAACCTATCGTAACACTACTGGCTACTCTCCTTACCACCTAGTTTATGGTAAAGAACCCATATTCCCAATCAAATTCGAGATCAAGACACTAAGGATGGCCCAGGAAATTGGACTAGATATTACAGAAGCACATAATCAATGCCTTCAACAACTCAATGAATTATATGAAGCACGGTCGTATTCTATGGAGTGCACAGCTATTATTCAGTAGTAGAGAGAAACTTGGCATGACAAGCATATCAAGAAAAAAAACATTCAAGAAAGGCAACTGGGCACTTCTCTATGATTGCAGATTTTAGGACTTTCCTGGGAAATTACAGACACGATGGCTAGGGATGTATGAAATTAATGGATTCCATGATAATGGCACGGTTACTTTGAGCACCATCAATGGGTCTGGATCACCCTTTCTGGTCAATGGACACCATATGCAACTTTACCACCAGCCACCCTCAAAAGATTCTTTCTATCAAGAAGTAAGTAAAGACCCTACTGTGCAGATTCTGGCTGGCTGGGAAGGTAACCCAGCCACCCCAACCCCATAAATGATGTATTTTTTTTATATTGTACATAACTATACATAGTTTTCCAACCAAATGGTTATTTTTTCTTTATTGTATGAAAAGTCATTTAGGAAGTAAGAATTAGAACAGATAACTACAATTCACACATTTTTTCATTCCATACTCTTGTTTTGTCTCATCACACAGGCTCTGTCTTTTACATGTTCATAAGAACTGTTGTTCCTTTTCATGAAACTGTTGTTCCTTTTTGAATGGAACAACTTCTATTCCCTTTTCACACAATTGTTGTTCCTTTTCTCAAAACTACTATTCTTTTCTGAACGAAACAACTGTTGTTTCCTTTTCGCGCGCCTACTATTCCTTTTTGCGCAACTGTTGTTCCCTTTTTGAATGGAAAAACTGATGTTCCTTTTCGCACACATGTTGTTCCCTTTTTGAATGGAACAAATTTTTTCCTTTTTGTGCAATTGTTGTTCCTTTTTTCACCTAGCTGTTATTCCTTTTCACACAACTATTGTTCCTTTTCACACAAATGTTGTTCTTTTTTTGAATGGAACAACTTCTATTCCTTTTCGCGCAACTATTGTTCCCTTTTCACACAATTGATGTTCCTTTTCACGAAACTGATGTCCCTTTCTAAATGGAACAACTTTTGTTCCCTTTTCACGCACCTGTTGTTCCCTTTCTGAATGGAACAACTGTTGTTCCTTTCTGGCCATTTTTTTTAACAACTATTGTTCCTTTTCGCACGCCTGTTATTCCCTTTTTGAACAGAACAATTGTTGTTCCTTTCTGAACGGAACACCTGTTGTTTCTTTTTGAATAGAACACCTGTCGTTCCCCTCCTTTACTATGGAAATACTAGCCATTCCTTCGTCGTGTGGCTTTCATGAATTAATTTTCACTAACATTGTTTCTAAATGTCATTACAACGATCTGTCAGTATTTTGTGAATGATCCCTCACACCTTATCAAAAAAACCTTTTTGAGGACTAATCTTTCCGAAATATCTTAAACCTCGTTCATAATCAATTACCACCATAATTTGTTTCTTTCCCTTATATATATAAATATACCTGAATGATATTCTGCTTCTATATTATAAGGAGTCTTCAACACACTCTTACTTGGCATCTTTACACTTCCCTATACCATCCCTTACTCTAAAGGAGCAGATGAACCTCCCTAAATAAACACTCTATCAAAAAAAAAACAAACATATATAATATATAATAAGATTTTTGCATAAAGAATAGGGGGTCTCATCATGAGTCAACCTACCATGATCATAGGATACTAACATAAGTGACATTCCCACTATGGCTACCACACCAGGGCAATGGCCTTTGACATTTTCTTTTGTCAAAGGACAAGAGGTCTCATCACGAGCTGGCTTTTTCACTTAAGTTATAATCTAGTGAGTGGCATTATCATCATCTGGCCACCAAACCAAAATAATGGTCTTCTTGGGAAAAGACAATTCAAATATTTATTACAGAAAAAATGCAAATAAATAAAGATACACAATAAAAACCTTTTTCATAAAGAACGAGGGGTCTCATCACAAGCCAACCTACCAAGATCATAGGATACTAGCGTAAGTGACATTCCCACTATGGCCACCACACCAAGGAAATGGCCTTTGACATTTTCTTTTGTCAAAGGACAAGAGGTCTCATCACGAGTTGGCTTGTTAACTTAAGTTATAATCTAGTGAGTGACATTATCATCACCTGGCTACCAAACCAAGATAATGGTCTTTTTGAAAAATAAAAAATAAAAAAAAAGATGATTTGCATGTTGATGAAGGATACATGCTCATCTATGGGTTAAAAGGCAACCCTACCAGAGCTATGGACGCCTTTGGACAGTAGTGGCTCTGCCTGTGGTATTGAAGATTATCTCAAAACACCAAGTTTTTACGTGTCTCTAGATATCCTTTGCTCAAATAGTGAGGTTATCATATCAATTATACTCAATCACCTGGAAAAGTAACAATATATGTTATGTGGACTATTAAAACAATGAAAATATTTAATTTATTCTTGATTGATTTCTCCATAAATCACTTTTGTATATAGGTGTAATAACTTTACAAATTCCACACATCAAACGACTATCGTTTAAATGATTTTTGATGGCATGTGTATTTTTGAAAATTCTATATGATTAGTCCCTATCGGCGGTGGCAACGCAATCATTACCTCTCACCCGAAAATACCCGCACTCATTTCTTCCGCCTACACTGACGGTCGAGGATGACCTCTACATTAATGAGGGGGATGCTTGGCACACTTCCCGACTAGCCATAATGATTGCAATAAATACAAAATCCACGTATTTATACAGTCATTGTTACTGATATTTTCCATTTCTGACATCTGCTTCTCCAAAGTTGGTCTAATTGAATTTGTAAACAGGAACAATAGTCGTTCTTTCTTTCTCATAGAAATATGGGTGGCAGAAGTGTGCGTAGAGAGCCGAAATTACTCCGGTTCACAGAACAGGCAAGGGAAATCCTACATCGCCTAGGGTGGACCAAATACTTCAACCGCTTGCAAGGAGATGACACAAATGTTACACTATAATTCTTCCAAAATCTGCAAGGAGAAATCTCTATGGTGCAGGGTATAGGATACCAATTACCCCAGAAATTATAGCAGAGGTCACAGGCCTCTCTAATATAGGCATACAATGGAAAGGGATATAAACGAAGCTGAAAGAAGATGTGGAATCCTTTACATAACCTGGGGAGGAATTGGACAAAAAAGGCAAGGGACTAAATCCTAACACCCTCAGTGAACCTTGGAAGGAACTGGTGGGGATAGTTCAGCGCTATATCACCTATGATGGGAGGTACAATGTAATTCGGTCGCGCCATCTTAAATTTTTGGCAACCCTGAAGCAAAGGTTAGTACTCAACGTTTCTTTCTTTCTAGATACCATATTGCACGAAGTCGCTTTAAGGACACAAAAGTACAAAGATCCTGTTACGGTTATTAACAACCATAGACTAGTTAAATTGATAATGGGTAAAGCACTAAGTCAAACTTAGTTGACTTGAGAGAATGTGACTGAAGCCAATAGACCTCCATAATTGGAGCATTAAACCACTACCCAACGGGAAATTCCACTGCCTCAAGATGAAATTGAAGTAGACCCTACTCAAATTACTGAGGTCCAGACCTCACAGGCAGTAACAAAAACAAAAAAGAGAAAAATGCCTACTCCTAAATCCCCCACTAGGACAAGGAAGAGAAGTAGACAAACTCAGGAAGCAACTGAAGAAATCGAGGATGCAACAGAGCACCCTGAAGAATTTCATAATGTCATGGAACAACCTCTACAGGAAAATGTTCAAGAAATTGAACAAGCAAAGCAGATAACATAGAAGGGTGATCAAGGAGACACCCAACCTGCATTAAAACACCTGAGAAAACACTTTTTTAAGAGTTATGAAATAGAAATGGCTCAAGTTCTGGGAAACTTAGGAACCTCAACTGACAAAGGTAAAAATAATCTAGAAAAAGACTTAGAACTAGGCTCCTCTTCAAGACCTGTTGAAGAATTCCCTAAAACTGAAATGTCCTTTCCAGATGACACAACACAGGAGGAATTTATTTTTGAAGAAAGAAACCCCCTTAAACAAATAGAGCACTTAGAAGAAACAGAGGGACAACCCTCTACTAGATGAAATGAAGAAAACCCTGAGGTCCCTCACAAATAGAAATTAGTCAAAATCCAGAAACACATTAGGAAATTGAAGAAAGAGAATAAATTGTTGAAGAAAAAGGCAAAAAGGGCTAAAGTATTAAAACAGAAGGCAGGGAAACTCAAGGGAATTATCAAAGAATTGAAAAAATGGTTGGAACTAGCAGACAAAACCCATAAAAGAAAGAAAAACAAAAGGGGTAGAGTACAAGGAAGGAACCCCCTTCCTGAGAAAGCAACTAGTACAAATTCTATGGGAACACAAACTGATCCTAAGGAATTAGTTGTAGAGAAAGAAACAACACAGGATGAAGATGTAATTCCTGTAGAAACACAAGATATGGTTGATGCTGAGGTTCAAATAGACACTATGGTTTTGGAGGAGATAGCTCAACTCTCTGAGAAAGATTCCATTATTAAGAGACTGGAGGAAGACTTAATACAGTCTCAACAAAATCTGATTCAAAGTAGAGAAGAACTAATGACTATAACAGAAAAGTCCCAGGAACAAAGAACTGTTATGGATAGGATGAAAGAAGAGCTTGCACAAACCCAACAAGCCTTAATGAAATCCAGAGAAGAAATAACTGCACATAAAACATCCCAATTTCAGGCACAAGATGCCATCATTAATAAGCTAAAAGAAGAATTGGGACAAGCCCAACAAATATTGGCTCAGCGCCAAGATGGAATGGTAACTAGGACTAAATATCAAAATTTTGTTACAGAATTGAAGGGCATGACAGAAACAGAGGGAGAGACCAATGTTGCACTCACCAGAGCCTAGGAGAAGGTCAAAAGGGTGCAAGCCCAACTGGAAACAACCTTGGAGAAAATCAAACACATATGTGATGTCTACTCTGATGCCATCAACTACAGAGGCCCTACCACTAATTATGTTTTATTTCTGCTAGAACGGTATCTATTGTTGAGGGTGAAGGCTATCAGAGTAGGTAAACCCATTTCCTTTTCCACTGTTCCAGAATTTATTTCATGTTTTAGAGATCAGGAAGAGAAGGTACAACACCTCCTGTGTGAATTATATTTCCATAATCTTATTTTGGAATAAGTTAGAGGAGACAACCCTAGACTCTTCATAGGGGACATACAGTTCCAGGCATTCCTTTCCTTTACTAGGAACCAGGTCAGATGGGGTAAGGTTCACAAAATGTTCATAAATAGAGAAAATAGTTTAGATCTTTGGAATAGAGGAGAGCCTCCAAAATCCTTTCCAGCCATCATGCGACATAAGACCTTCATGAAAAGGCCAGGGGTTGTAGAAACATTGGCTCCTACCCATTTACATGTCATCCGTTCAAGTATTGCATATTTTAAAGAATTCAAGGAAGAAGCCCTTGCTTCTTCCAAACTAAGATGGGATGTATCCTCCAACAAGGTTAAAAGTAGAGAGCCCTTTGGATATAGGAATTTCTTTGTAGCAATCTTCAGAGTAGAAAGGTACTCTATACTAATCCAAGAGGAAGGACTTGCTTGGATGGGATGTAGGTATAACCCCCCTCTCCTCTGGTTTCCTCCAGAAATTTACCAAAAGGATTTTCAAATTAATAAAAAGAGACAGGACGCTACTTTTGACGAAATCAAAAGAAACCATGGTTTCAGGAGACCTGGTGAACTAACTTTTCCTCCCTACAGTATAACTAGTTTACATGAAAGACTGTAGCTTGCATGAGGACATGCAACAAGGTAAGATGGGGAGTATGTTGGGTTATGAAAAAGGTATAAATATCTCCCTTTTGTCTACAGTTTATGATATCATTCTGATTGAATTTTCAAATAATTAGGGATAAATAGGATAGGACATGATTAATGTCTGTTAGAGTTGTTATTGAATTTTTATTAAATAGATTCTAAATTACGATTGGAATGGTTTGATTTTGCTGAAGAATTAGATAAAACAGTTGTCAGAGATAACGAAAGAGATTTGGGAATGCACGAGTTCTTAGGAGTTGAAGACATTTTAGGTGCAAAGCAGTTTTTGAGATAATCAATTCTCTATGATGTAACTTTATAATAGTAAAGAAATCCTGAGGATATTTCGATCCTCAGGATAGCTTGATTTACCCATACCATTGTAATATATAAAAGGGTAATAGGTTTAGAAATATATAGAATAAATCGCATTTTTAGGGTTCGTAATAGAGAATTGCTTTGCGCAAACAGTTATTGTAAATGGTTCATCAGTTATGAAATCAATGAAAGTTTTGAGTGTTTCTATCATCGCTACGTTCAAAGTTTATCATAGTAGTACTTCTAAAGACCGAGGGCCCAGTCTGAAAAATTCATTGTCTCGTTCTGTAATTGTATCAGTTCAGAGTTTGATTTATATTTCGTGAATCAGATCTCTTTTTAATTGAATGAATGTATCATTGAATTGATGATTGTTTGTAGAAGACATGCATTTTCATTAAGTATTCACGATTGTTGTTATAATTCCCATTTCTGAAGTTATTGCTTGACAGTTCCTCACATTTTCATTTGCGTTGTTCCTTTTCCTCAGATTTACAATTGTTGTTCCTTTTCGGTTAAAGTTACAATAGTTGTTCCTTTTGGTTAATGTTACAATAGTTGTTCCTTTCGGTTAAAGTTACATTAGTTGTCCTTTCCGATTAGATTAAAATTTTTTCTTCTTTCTGCAGATAGAATAATTCGTCATTTCCTTTCCAAGTAATCATAATTCATAGTTAATAGTTAATCTTGCAAGTCTTTACTTAGATTCAGTTATTGATTTTAGTTAAGTGAATTCAATAGATTAATTAGCTTCTTTCCATTTTACAGCATCTTAGTGATTAGATTTCAATTCCATTTAGTTCTTAGAATCTTTGGTGAATGTTTGAGGAACTTGATTGTTGATGAATTCAGATTTGGTTTAGTTACACGATTTTAGGCTACCTGCAAAAACTTGTCGATATTCTTGAGATAAAAGACGAATCCCTGGGTTGATAAATTAATGTTAAACTAATGTTGTTTTTAAGACATCTTTAGAGCCCAACAACATTCTGAAAAGGGGTTGGCTGATATCCCTTCTTCCACTGATTCATTCGGTCTTCTGTCTTGTCTTTCCAATCCTTGGGAAATTCTGGCCGTTGTTTGTATTGGTCGTAACACATGCGGGCCTTCCTGAAAACTTCACTCAAGGAATTGGGATTATCGAATTCGATTCTGTCCTTATAGGACTGTGGTAAACAACTTAGGTACCATTGGATTTTTACCTTGTCCTCCCAGATATAAGGGAAAAATCTCAGTAATTCCAGGAATTTGTTTATCAGGTCATCCATAACCATTTGACCAAGTCATAGCTTATATAACTCTTTAGTTTTTCTTTCATAGTAACTTTCAGATAAATATTGTTTCTTAAAGTATTTCTTAAAATCATACCATTCCATATATTTTTCCTTTAGGCCCTTGGCCAACCTCAAGTCCTACCACCATATGTTATCTTTTCCTCTCAGATTATAGATGGTTATTGTGACCTTCATATTGCTAGAATAGTTGTATATCTAGAAATACTTATTTATGTCTAATAACCATGCTTCAACTTCTTCTCTTGTTTTGTATTTCCCGTCAAAGGTAGATGGTTTTATTTTCTTAATCTCTCCCTCAAGGTGATCTACCAATTTCCTCTTTCTTCCTATTTTTGTTTTATCTTCAGCTAAAGGTGTACCTTTGTAGTGAGATCGGAAGAG
>CBVK0103950745.1:0-10577 GCA_900067695.1 Picea abies
GTAGGCAAAGTTGTGCCGAACTCCGTTATCAATCTGCGTGTTATGGTTTCTCTCTATTATTTCAATTTAGATCTGCATATATGTATATGGATGTCATAATTCCTCTTCTTTCCTCATTCTTTCACTAAGTTTCTCAAATGGTTAATTAACGCATGGAAAATCAAAACTCAACCATAGTCATTAAAAGATCCTACGAATCATAAAGGTTGGTGGGAATGTTACGAGTTGTAGCCTTAACCTAGGATATTTTTCACCAGGGCCAACCTGTACATCATGATATTAGGATTTTATGACATCATGCTTGATATAGACTGGTTGGAATCACATGAGGTGATACTCAACTGTAAAACAA
Source organism: Picea abies (assembly GCA_900067695.1). NCBI lineage: Eukaryota > Viridiplantae > Streptophyta > Pinopsida > Pinales > Pinaceae > Picea > Picea abies. Next base: position 353 of record CBVK0103950745.1, read on the forward strand.
AATGGTTGAGCTTGGTCGATGATGAGGGTCAAAGACGCGTGATTGTAGGTCGAAAACAGGGAGTTTCCCTGAGGTTCATCTCTTCCTTGCAGCTATGGAAGATCATGTGCAAGGGATGTAAGATTTATGTGATCCTTGAGTTAAAAGAGAAGGGAGTAGCAGATGGTCTAGAACACCCTTTGGTGGTGAGAGAGTTTGTGGATGTCTTCCCTGACAAGCTACCTGGGATGTTGCCAGAGAGGGAATTGGAATTTACCATCGACCTAAAATCTGGGAACTTAACTAATAGCAATAACACCTTATCGGATATTGACCCCAAATTTATAGGAGTTTAGAATGAAACTTAAGAAGTTGTTGGACCTAGGACTTACACGTCCAAGTGTGTCACTGTGAGGTGTGTCTGTTATCTTCATACAGAAGAAGGATGGGTCGTGGAGACTCTGCATTGACTATCGTCAATTGAACAAAGCAACAATCAAGAATTAGTATTTTTTGCCAAGGATTGATGATCTGTTTTATCAGATGAAGGGTGCGACGGTGTTTTCAAAGATTGAATTGAGATAAAGGTATCACCAGTCATGGATCAAGGAGGATGACATCCCTAAGACCACCTTTAAGACACGGTTTGGACATTATGAGTTTACTTTTTTTCCATATGGACTAACAAATTCCCCAGGGGTATTTATGAGTTTGATGAACAGGGTGTTCCATGACTACTTGGACAAGTTTGTCCAAGTATTCATTAATGATATTTTGATTTACTCTAGGACATTGGAAGAGGATGATGAGCACTTGAGCTTGGTATTACAATGTCTACGAGAGAAAAAATTGTTTTGGAAATTGTCTAAATGCTCATTTATCAATAGAGGATTCATTACTTAGGACATGTCATATCTGGCAAAGGCATCATCATGGATCTGACAAAGGTTGAGGATATTATGGAATGGCCTGTGTCGACGAATGTCTCGAAAGTGCATAGTTTCATAGGTTTAGCGTATACTATCTATGGTTTTATGAGGGTTTCTCAAGGATAGCAAATTTGATTACGAAATTGCAGAAGAAGAACAAGAAGTTTGTTTAGACCAAGAAATACATGGAAGCATTTCGGAGGCTCAAAGAATTGTTGACAGCAACACCGATGCTAAAGGTTCCTGACATGGACACGGACTTCTTGGTATGCACTGATGCATCCAAGGAAGGCTTAGGGAGAGTCTTGATGCAAGACGGTCGATTGATCGCTTACATCTCGAGAAATTTGAGAAGGCATGAGGAGAACTATGCAACACATGATTTGGAGTGGTTAGCCATTGTTTATGCCTTGAGAGTTTGGAGGCTCTACATTATTGGACGAAAATTGAACTAAAAATGGACCACTATGGACTACAACACATCTTTACGCAAAGCAACTTGAATGTGTGACAATGACATTGGTCAGAATTGCTTACCTAGTATTATTTCGAGATTTCTTACCTAAAAGGGACAGTTAACAGAGTGGTGGATGCGTTGAGTCGGAGACCACGCATCATTTCGGCAATTACCTCTTCGGAAGAATATATGTGAAAAGATTCTAACTTTATAGCATGACGATGACTGGTACAAATAGGTCAAGGATTTTATCAGACAAAACACAATGATGGTACCAAAATTTGAAGGATTTACTATGGACAATGATGGATCATTGAGATTTAAAGGTCAAATTTACATACCACCCAACGACGGGTTGAAAATTTTGATCCTAAACGAGGCTCATAGAGCAGTGTGCATGGCTCACCCAAGAGTCATGAAGATGAGGGAAAATATTAAAACCTTATTCTTTTGGAAAGGAATGAAGGAAGACATAGTAAAATATAGGGCAAGATGTCTAGAATGTCAGTAGGTGAAAGATGAACATAGAAATCCAATAGGATTACTATAGACACACTATTCCTGAATCGAAATGGGAGGGAATTTCGATGTATCTCATTGTTGGATTGCCACTGATGACAAGGAGGCACGAATCAATTTTTGTGGTAGTTGACACTCTAACGAAGAGTGCTCATTTTATTCCTGTACGTACGACATATAAGACACCTAACATAGCTAGAGTTTTTAGCACTGAGATTGTGATACTGCATGGCATGCGTAAGAGGATTATATCTAATCGAGGATCGGTGTTTACTGGATGATTTGGACTAGTTTCCAAGAGGCATTGGAAGGATCGGTGTTTACTGGATGATTTGGACTAGTTTCCAAGAGGCATTGGAAACCCAACTTAACTTTAGTACTGCATCTCACCCGAAGACAGACGAGCAGACGAATGAACAAGCCAAATCTTGGAGGACATGTTGTGCATGTACGTGATGGACCAATAGAAGAGTTGGTAAGAATTCTTGCAACTGGTAGAATTCGCATAACAACAGTTATCAAAGCACCATTAATATGGAACCTTTAGAGTTTCTTTACGAGCGACCGTGTTAGACGGCTTGAGTTGGGATTGGCTCGAGGATAGGGTCCTGGTGGGACTGGAAGCGATCCAAGAAATGGAATATTCATTGAAAACTATAAGACAAAGGAGCAAGGAAGCGCAGGATCAACATAAGAGTTATGTCGATGCGCATCATGTCGACCGTAGTTACGATGTGGCAATCGAGTATTCTTGTGAGTGAAAACGCGTAAGAGTTCGATCAAGTTTGGAAAGGGTGATAAACTATCTCCTAGGTTCATGGGATCCTGCGAGATTATGGAAAAGAGAGGGTCGTGGCCTATTGACTAGCCTTGTCTCATCCTTGAGGCATATGCATGATGTCTTTCACGTCTCTGTTTGAGACATTATGCTAGTGATCCTACACATGGTTTGACATGAGTTCCTTGCAGGTATTTGATGAGGTTGCACGCACGGCTGAGCCAATATGCATCATGGACCATCACATTCGACAGCTACGACGTCGAACAATAGATCATGTCAAGGCCCAGTGGGATAACTATAGTCTGCACTCGATGACCTGAGAGGACGCATATGATATGCGTCAACAATTTCCATTTTTGTTTGATAGGTAGACTTATGATACTGTGATAAACTTTATTTCATCACTTATATACTGTGAAACTTCAGGATGAAGTTTACACCAAGAGGGGGTGTATGTAACATCCCACTCTTGTGCGCATTGAGTGAACTTATCCTTTGAGGAAACTTTCTTGCAAGTGATCCGGATTATTATACTATTGCCCATTTGATTATGATTATGATTATGAGGCATTATGGATATGATGATATGTTATTTTTTTGTATTGAAATAGATAGGTGATATTGACTGGGTTCTCCTGAGTGTGCATGACTTTGGACCTCGAGGATGTAGAGGCATCAATGAAACCCCTTGGACTTCGGATTGAGTCATGGAGTGGACTGTTGGGTTGAATATTGTTGATGTGACATATGTACATATGATTGGATGTTACGATGATTGATTATTATTGCTGACATGATTTGTGGATGATGTAGGCTGATGATAGATTTCCGACCAAACTGACATGTAGAGTAGAGGGGTCATGCACGAAAACTAGAGACTTTGAGGGAGAGTTGTGAGAAAATCCTTGCCACAACCTACTAGCACTCCCATCATGGCTCAAACTATAGGTTAATGATTACCTAGTTCGTGAATACCCACTATGTCATGAGGGAAGACTGTGACAGTCGTTTATGATGATTCTAAGGGCCGTGAATTAAGGCAGGGGTATTATTCCTTAGAGTCCATTAGTCTCCCACAAGATCACCTGATGGAGTATTGACTCCATGGATTTGACATCTGCCAAATTTAGTCAAGAGGTGAGTGAAACCCTTAGAGCATGTAGTGTGTCTTGAAGGGCACGTTAGGCAAATAAAACAGAAGGAGGTGAGTGGCACCATTAGAGCACGTAATGCATCCTGAAGGGCACATCGTGCAAGGAAAAAGGAAAGAGGAAAGTGGCACCCTTGGAGCACGTAGTGCATCCTGAAGGGAACGTCATGATTTTAATGGGTGAGTGAATCGACCTAGTCAGCCTTAAAATTAATGATGTGATAAGTGAGGTTTAAAAAAAAAAATCCCTAATAAAAAAATGTCGCCCAACCTAGTGAAATTAAAACCTATGTCTAAGTAGAACATGTGATAAAAAAATAAAATAATAAATAAACATGTAACAACAAGGGGGGATAAGAAATTCAAACTTATTTATTAAAGTCAAAATTATAATGGAGGATTAAATTTCAAAAAGGGGTAGTGGTTGTTTTTTTTTTATCTACACTTGCTAAATTAATTTTTAATTAAAAAGGAGAAAGGGTAAATAGTTGTTTTATCTACACTTGCTAAATTAATTTTTAATTAAAAATAAGAAAGGGTAAATGGTTGTTTTATCTACACTTGCTAAATTGATTTTTAGATAAAAAGGAAAAAGGGGGAAACTTAAGGAAAAGGGGAAACGTAAAGAAAAAGTTGAATGTCTAACTTAGTAAGGAATATTTTCTTTGGAACTTTCTAATTATGAACTCAACTAGGAATTAAGTAAGGCGTAAGTCATTTAAGAAGTGCAAGGGAATTTTGGGACACCGAGAATCATTTTTAGGAATTCTCTTAGGTGGATGAGGGAAATAGGAATATTTAATTAATTAATAAAATTGAGTTTCTGGTGCAACTAGGTGATCGGGCGACATGTGTACGGGGGAGGTTTTTCGAAATTAATTAATTGAAAAATGAAATTAATGATAATTTGGGAAACTAATTACTTAAAAACTCTATAAAAAGGTGGAGGAGGAGGAGTATGGATCTCATATTTTTTGTGTAACATTACACTGTTGAAATTTTACCTTGACTAAACTTTCTCTTGTGGGAGTTGGGATACCCAGCTCGGGTAACGAGTGGTATCTCAACCTTGCGAGGCAAGTTGGGTGCTATCATTCTCTGGTATTGTGTGTGTGGCCCCTTTGCAACTTGGGGGGATCAAGGGGAAGAAAAGTACCCCTAGCATTGGCTGGGAGGTACCAGTGAAGTCACATCGGTTGGCAAGAGGGAGCTAGATGAAACACGAATGGGAAAACGACTCGGAGCTTTCACAATTGGCTACTGTATGCATGTGTATATTTGTATTGAATGGTAGTTTAATTATTTTTTCTGAGCCTTCAGTAATGTACTTCTACTGTGTTAAATATTATGTTTTATTCAGCATAACACTAAATGTACTTCTACTGTGTTAAATATTATGTTTTATTCAGCATAACACTATCTAGATATTTCATTTTTATCTTCATCAATTGTCTTGATGAGCCCAACGTTTTGTGATCAAAGAAATTAAAGTCATTCCAGCCTTATGCTCATTGTATTTTGATTTGATTTCCCATGGAGAACCCAACCTTTGATTGCAATGACTTCTCTGAGTTGTTTTTATTGATTTATACGAAGAAAAATAGTGTCTTATATTTTGTCCCTTATCCCTTTAGTTATTAGTTCGTGCCTGAGCAACTGACCAGGAGTTGAATCGAAAGTCATCACTCTGGTGTTTAAAAACCTATAGATTAAAATGCCCTACTTTCCTATGCATGGATAATAAATGAAGGATAAATTCGCTCAGCTATCTATCCCTTACTGATATTTGCATTTTTTTCCTCTTATGATTAATCTCTAATATTTGCACCTTCCTTGTGAATGATTATCCTTGTGTTTTGACTAACAAATATCTACCTACGTTTTATTGATAAAACTATGCATTTGTGATTGATAAACCTCTGAGTTTGAATGACAATCCCTGCGTTTAATTGATAAATCTTTGCTTGTGTTTTATAGATAAAACTCTGTGTTTATGAATGCTAAACCTCTGAGTTGAATGACATTCCCTACGTTCTTGATTGATAAATATCTACCTGCATTTTCAAATGATTAATCTCAACGTATTGAATGAATGTCTCTTTGTTTGTTTGTTTGTGCTCATCATTTTTCTTTCCTATGCCAAGTGTCTTAACTCCCACACTCAGTGATTTAATTCCCTTGTTTCTCTGGGTATTAGCATGGAAACCCTGGGCAATTTTTCTTGGTGATATTACACAACAATATTTATTATATCACACGACAATATTTATTGTATTACACATCGATATTTATTGTATTACACAACAATATTTATTGTATCACACAACAATATTTATTGTATGACACAACAATATTTATTGTATTACACAACAATATTTATTGTATTAAAACAACGATATTTATTGTATTAAAACAACAATATCATATTTTCACTCAGCAATATCATTTTAGCTTCATTTTGTTAGACAATGATCTCATTATGGATTTCCTTATCAAAGTTAGCATTTTATTTTATTAGACAACAATCAAGTATAGACAGACGTTTATCAAAGGATAGCGATATATTATTAATGACAGTAATAATAATAGACAACGATTTGATTATTGACAGTAATTAGTAAAGGGCAGTGATTTGTTGAATGTTGATTCTTTATTAATGGATAACCCATGGTTTATTGTTGAATTCTTAATAATAGATAGCACATGGTTAGACAACTTTATGGAAAATATTTATCAATTGTTAGACAACGATTTATAGAACGGTGATTATAGACAATGATTATAGATTTTAGACAGCGTTATCAATATTTAATAGACAACATTTTTTTTTTCACTTGAATGATAGTGGATTGTGACAGTTCTATCTCCTTTTAAATTTTAGTTGTGACTAGATGGTGGTTAGTAGTGAAGGGTTGACTTGTCAATTGGTGACATTTTATGTCATGTTTACCTTAACATAGTCTATGACCAGATCTATATGCTTGTTACCTTAAGATTCAGGAGTGTGTAGTATTCATTAATCTTAGTTTATGCCATATCCGGTTTGACATTGGAAGTAAACATCTTTCCAACGATGTCAGAGTATTTTTAATTTAATATTATGTCATGGAAGAAGACCCGATATAATACATCAATTTATGTATTGGTAGGTTTACTTTGGCCTTATTTCCATATGTATATTTCATCTATGCATCTTTATCATAATGCCAGAGAAGTGTCTTTTGGTGTATGTTTTTAGATATTTGTCTAAGTTGTTTATAATGATAAACATGTTTGATTTATTTCAGTTTATAGTAAAGAGACATATTTGATGTATTTTGTGATTACAATGATGTGGCATATTTTGTTTATTTTTATTTTTGTTGGGTTGGGGAACGGTTGGAAGCTGAACATTTTCTTATTCAGGTGGTAGGAACTTGTTTAAGTTTCCAAGAGTCTTCGTTTGTGGCACAGCTTGTGGTAGGTAATTTTGGGCTTATCAAACCTTCGCTTTAAATGGTCTATAATAATTGTTTAAATTCGAGAACTAAACTCGCCTCTCGGATGAGTATTTTTGGCTTAATTTATTTCAGTGTTTTAATGCTACCCGTAAGATAAATTGATATCAATCTTGTTTTAGTTTACAGTGTGGAAGACTTCCTTGAAAAGTGCCTCATAATAAAACAAGAATTCTTCGATTGGTTGTGCAATTTATTTGATTGATGACACCTTGTTTCTTTTCGACTTGTTGCTTGGGTGCATGGGTATACTCTTTGTGTATTTTGACAAATGTTTCAGTCTCCTAGCACGAGCGATTTATCTTGGTTTATAGGTCTATATATGTTATGTTGCACCATAGTTATTGTCATTCCTATCGCCTTGTGACAGCATGATTCCTGATGAGGAGATCATTGTGCGCCCTGAAGAATAAATGTGAATGATAACCTGGTCAGAGTCTTGTGCTTCCCGATGTGGGTGTTATTCATTGTAATTGATGTTGGTACTTTGTTCTGTAATGCCTCTATGTGTTTAGTTTTGTGCGCCATAGAGGTTTCATGTTACTGGTTGTTGAAATTGTTGTGTCAGGTTGTTGATGTTGTCCTTTAGCTTGTAGGCGTTGTCTTTCTAGTGTCGGGCGGGTAGTCGTTTTTATCTGTCTATTGATTATCGATTTTTTTTCCCAGTTGCATGATGTGCTAGCATGTTCAATCATTTTTTTCTGTTTCCTAATCTATGTGTGTTGTGTTTGTCGTCAAGTTGCATTGTCTAACTATTTTCTTTGATTTCCTTCCTGCTTAAAATAAAATAAAATTGCTTTTGTGTTGTGTCGCATGTAGTCATAACGATGGGGTCATTACAGACTTGCCATTAAAATGGCTCTATAAGCTAAATCCTCCAATATGGATCATATTAATACATCTGTGAGTTCAATATATTAGGAATATTAATATGGGAGTTTTTTAGACTAGTATATACATACTTTAGAAAAATATGTTTAACAATAATACTTTCTAAGTGATTCTTTTTTGTTATTGTACAAATTTTCTATTGTAATTCTCACAGGTCTCATTTCCCATTGATTCATAAACATTTTTTGTAGTTTAAGAATAATGTGGTTCTTGGATTCAATGGATCAATTCTTTTACTGTAAGTGAAAATAAATTGTATATGTTTGTTCCACCGTATCACTCAAGTATAGTATTATAAAATAGTTTCCCCTATCATTAACTTCATCACCACTCTACATGAAGACAAACTCATCATCATTTACATTTTTATTGTAATTTTTCTTCTTCTTAGGAGGGCCTTATGTTTTCTCATTACTGATACGAAATGGATCACTATATAATTTTTCATTTATCTTGATACTTTTGGGGTGAAAAAATTGGAAATATTTTCTTGTAGGACCCATTTTAGGGGCAGGTCCAATTTTGGTAATTTAGAGTCCAAAATATTCAATATCTTATTGGAGGAATCAAATATAAATTTTTGGGTTTAAAAATTTATGAACAAAGCTCCTAAACTCTTAATGTTTTTCTACACATTGAAATCTTTCAAATTTTGAAAATATTACCTGAATTATAGTTCATATGAACGAGTTATGCCTCTCATAAGTTTACCTATCATGTTTACCACCCTGGTACTAAGTGGATGTTTCATCAACTTCCATTACTCACACATGTGGAGCTAGTCACATGTGTACTTTCAAAAAAATTCTAGAGGATCCAATTCCCTAGCTCTAATCGAGAGTTGAGGCACAAAAAACCCTAACCATAACCCTAAAAAAATATCAGGAAATTGTTTTGTACTAGGAAAATATGAAAGCAAGGGATTCCGTTCTTATTGTATTGATTATTGTTCTAATTCCATAGTTGAGCAAAGAAAGGGAGTGGAATATTGAAAAAGAACAAAGGAAGTAAAAGACCATGTAGTAGTCATGTCATCCATAGTGTCCATAGTAACTCCATGGTGAGTTCACCTTTCTTTCTATTTGCATTTTGATAACTAATAAGAAAAGAAAAATACATATTCCTCACCTTCTAGTTGGGTTTTTACCAAAGTACATCTTGTGTTCATTGTGTGAATGGTGTATTTTTTTCTTTATCTTCTTTCATTTCAATCTTAGTTTATTTCAGTATTTCATGCCCTAAGTTAGTAATATAAAAACTTAATATTATGTAAAAGACTACATAAGAAGAGTTTGCATAAACTTGTAAAATATATTTTGTTAAACTCTTCTACTATAATATCCAAAATAATTGACAAATTGGTTGGTGTTCCCTACACAGCATTTAACATATGCACAATTGAATGTTTGAAAGTTGTTGTTAGATACAATTATTAAGAAGAACAATATTAGTAAAAAGTAAATTAAAATTTTCATGTTGATCACCTTTTGACCCATCTTCTCCTATTTGCAACATTTTAATAAAAAAATTACACTCCTTTCCACTCAAATTGCAAACAATCTTTTTAGGTTTTTTCAAGTTTTTATTTTCCTAGACACATTACTCAATACACACACTCTTTTCCATGGGATGAAAGAGTGTGTCACCTTTGTGACACTAAGAAGGTTGAAGATGAAAATCACTTTCTCTTAGATTGTCCAGCCTATACCCATATTAGATCACATTTTCAAAATATTTATCACATTACCAACCTTCTTAACCTCTTAACTCAACAAAAGTATGGTGACCTTGGAAAGCTTCTCTTAATTGTTTTCGAGCACAGAAACAAAATTCTAAAGAATCACAAGTAATCACTTATGTCCAGCCTATACCCATATTAGATCACATTTTCAAAATATTTATCACATTACCAACCTTCTTAACCTCTTAACTCAACAAAAGTATGGTGACCTTGGAAAGCTTCTCTTAATTGTTTTCGAGCACAGAAACAAAATTCTAAAGAATCACAAGTAATCACTTACC
>CBVK0103950755.1:0-14026 GCA_900067695.1 Picea abies
GTAATGAGCCAATATTAGGGCTTAACATCATGACTAAAGTCTCCCTCTCCTTCCTCCATGTCCCAAATATGCATTCTTATATTGAAATGATATGTTTATATCCCCTAATTCTGCAAAATGTGCAAGTAACTATTTTGTTAGAATTATGCATGTTATAATTTTTTTGTCAATTAATGCTACAAGTCCTTTTTCTGCGTAATTCATGAAGAAATATATCATAATTTCCCAAATTATAATATTTCAAGGTTATTCTTGTTTGAATAATTATTCCAACGAATACACTCATGCCTCATTCCAATCTTTGAGCTGAAATTTATGACTTCTTGAAAAAACCACTTTCACCCTTTTTGTGCATTTTCTCCACTGGAATAATTTTATTGGAATAATTTTTTTGTGCATTTTCTCCAGATTGCTTACTTCTCAAGTAGAATCCTAAATTTTATGGTCCTCCAAAATATCACATTAAGAAATTGATTTTGGTTGTTAGGTTAATGAATGTGCAACATGAGGACGTGGTATGTAGGCTCTTTCCTTACACTTTAGGGAATTAATCCTCCACCTAGTATTTCAATCTACTTTTTGGGGTGATTTCCAAAAGGGATTCTTAGATAAGTTTAGAGAAGAAAGTACTATAGGTGCATTAATGATAAAACTCTTCTCTTTGGTCACGGGTCCCAAGGAGAGAGTGAAATATTTTAACCAAATGTTTACCATGGTCCTAAATAAGTTTAAATATGAAACAATGCCTATGCATGAGCTACAAATTGAAGCTTATGCTAATGCATTGCTATCACCCATCTCCATTTTCGTTAAGAGAGTAGGGAAAATTACTTTGCATTAAACTTTGAGGAAGCCAAAAACATTGAATTTGAAATGATGGGATGTAAGGAAAGCCAAGAAACTTTCACAAAGAAGGAAGTTGTTCAACCTAAAAAATATCATTATCTTTCTTAGAACACAACCTAAACAAATTACGAAGGATAAGGATAAAGACACCATGCATATGGAAAGTATGCAAAGGATGATTAAATGTTTATCTAATGAAATCATAGATATTAAGAGTAATGTTGGAGAAGGGACTTTGAATTAGAGGTTGTATGACCCTTTCTTTAGAATACATGTCCCTCCTAAACTTATTGAACCCCCTCTTGTGATTTTGAATATTGATCTAGAGGGAGTGGCCATATATAATTTTTGCAATTACCATCAAGCCAATCATTCAGAAAAAAACTTGTCCTTAATGGATAAATTCCATGAACATGGTAGCAAACAAGTTCCTTGATAGTTGCATTCAATCCAAGAAATCTAATGAGCCAATTGAAGGAGAGATAGAAGAATAAACTGAGGAATAACCTAGTGAATCAATTGTGGTTCTTTGGGACATGATCCTTAGTTTCAACATGGCTTCGACAATGTTTTTGAAAGGGGGTAGCCGATGCATTGGAGTACATTGCTTTCGGGGATAGATGGAGTCGACAAAGGCTCATGATGGAGTGGTGTGGACTTGCCTTATGTAGCTAGATCACCTTGGAATCATTATTATGCACAAAATCACCATTGGAGCATGACACTTGTACTTTAGAGTGGGCATTTAAATTGTGTGACTTGCAAGGGCTCATCTAGATTGCTAGTAAGGGCTCAGACCCAGATAGTATTGTTGGCCTACAATGCCTCTTGTTGTCACAAGAGTTGACTCAAGGCTGTAATAGAGCCAAGCCTTAGCACATTTTAAAATGAAAAAGTTATTTATCGTTCAGAACTTGACTTGGGTTGCAGCAAGCCAAACCCTGAAAATTTATTTTGAGTGTACTTCTGACCTAATACACTCAAAGACAGTTCTCTAACAGCCAAAGGCTCTTTACTCAGGAATATTCAATGATTACAGTAAGAAGGCCAGATTTCTTATTAGAAAAGATGTTTAATCAGGTTAGGGGTTGATCCAGAAAAACGGTCCATTGGGCATGGAGTCAAGTGAAAACCACAGAAAGGAGATCATAACAGGGATCACATTACTTGCAGAAAATGAGGCAAGGTAAGTCTTTCTTTCAACTATAAATGATCATGATTTAATCGCAGAAAAAGAAAAGGAAAGGGCCACCATAGTGAAAGCATCAATCAAGGAGGAATTTTCACTATGACTTTAGAAGAAAAAACTAAAGGCTGATGACTAGATACAGAGCACTAATCAGGAGTGAATTCTGAACAGTCACCATGAAAACAGAACTTTTATCAACTGCGTGTAAGGAGCATTTAAGAATGAATTCCAAACATATTTAACCCAATCGACAAAAGAATGGATAGATAATAAGACAAAAAGAGGATGTAGCGAAAGAAATGACCGTAATGAATCTCAGAATTTCAAGAAAACGAGTCGCTGCGTATAATTACATTTCTGGTTCTCAAAATAACTCTCTGTTCCATACAGGAGCTCTCTGCCCTCAGAGCCTCCTCTCGGCTTCTCCCCCATTCTGGCGATGAATCTATCTCTCTATAAATTCCCTCTCTAAAAGAGGTTGAAACCGCATGACAGTTAACTAACTGTGTTTAACTAATTATTACAGTAATCTCAACTAAAATTAAAAATACAACTCAAATCTTAATTTCTAACAAAATGTTTATTGCCGTAAGTGCATTAGATCATCTTCCATATAGATGAGTTGTCATTCCGGCTACGATTGCTGTAGTGTTTTGCTGCCAAGTGTTTTCGCCTGCAAATTTATCATTACCCCATCAGTTTATAATTTCTTTCAATGTTTCTGTCACGCTCTTTATGTTCTTCTTATATATTTGATCGATGTAAGGAAGGTAGCGGGTCTTATTGCTAACTGAACATGTTGAGACCCAGTCAATTTATACCCCAACGTATTTCATTTTTGAGACTTTGAAGCGCGCGAATTTTCCTGTCGGCTTTCGGGTTTTCGGAGAAAGGCGTGCAGTGTGAAAAATGATTTTCAAAACGCCGAAATCGCGTGATTGGTTAGCTGTTTGTGTTGTCCACGTCTTGTACATGCGGCATGTGTTGAAGTTTATGTTTTTGTCCTTTCTTGTTTATGGCAGCTACCATTCGTCTCTTTTCCACGCATTGTATTAACCTGGAACAAAAACCAGTCACCAGGAGTAACACTGTTTAAGTTGCGACCCAGAAGCTCTCTGTGACTTTGTTTTGGATTTGACCGAGCAATACTGATCCTTTTGCCTAGCAACTTCTGCCTGTTCTTTTCCACAGCTGAAGAAATCTTTTCTTCATTTTCAAAGTCAATATATGCAAGGCCCCTAGGCTTTCCAGAAAATCGATCCCTCAACAAGCGGATAGCTACTACTCCATCAGTGTCACTGAGGAACCGGCGTAATTGTTCTTCTGTTACTTCCAAGGAAAGGTTAGAGAGAAATACTGTGCACTGATCTGTGTAGACTGGTTTCGCTGATGAATCCAAATTAGCTACCTCCGTCTGCTGATTTGCTTCCCTGTCTACAAGTTCCCGAGATATAGTATCTCTTTCTTTATCATCATGATTACTCAATCCCGATTCTCCTTCAGGAGCTACATATGAAAGACCCGACCCTTGTGCACCTTTCTGTCGTTTGAATTGGTCCTTTCCATCATTGTATCCTACACCCGTCTTTCTTTTTCTTGATGCCTGCAAGCTATTTGAGTTGTCCACGTCTTATGCACGCGGCATGCGTTGATGATTGGTCCACGTCCATCGTCTATGGCAGCTTTATCTTGTTAAATGCTACGGTGCTATCCCGCTCAGCAAGAAATCTATGTGTGCTACAGAATTGGTGGTAACTGTGGTGAATTTGTTGTACAGATTTAAGCAATATGGTGTTTATGGCTCCATTTAACATTCTGCTGTGATCTTCTCAAAAAGATCTAGCCACCATCCGATTCTTTTCCATGCGTTATATTGCTGTTATGCTCATTGCAATTTTTCAAACTAATTTATGTTTGTTATACTTCATGGTTGACACATCAAAACCGGACATCTCAAAATGGGAAGCAAATTCCTTTATGCTTGTTCTCAACTCAGGGATCTCCTTGTTGTTCTGAAGACCTTTCAGAAAATCCTTCGGCAATTTGCCATGTTCCCTCTGCACATTGCTTGCCATTTGTGTCGTTTTGAAAATAAACTCGGCAATAATCTCAAAAATCTCTTTCAACGCAACCTCTTGAAGTCACTGCTGGAGTTCCTGAATCCTTTCACCATCTGAACACGTCGTTCCGGTTCAACAATCATCAAATGTATATGCAGTGGCAAATCTGTCATGGGTCGTAATAAAGCAATCCCAGGTGACCAGCAGAAAGAAAAGCTTAAGCCACCGGATCCTCCTGCTCCTCAACGTCTTGGCGTTAGCTACGGGTTCAACTGCAGGGCCTCTGTTGAGAATATCAAGCATGCACGCTGTCGGTCGACGTCAATGGAAGATATCTCTAATGCATTAGTCCAAGCTGACAAATCTGTAACTATCACCCATCTTGCGGAAGACTTTCGTATTTCTTTTTGAGACGCACGAATTTCCTCATCGGCCTTCGGGCTTTCGGAGAACAAGGCGTGGTGTGAAAAACAATAGTCAAAACCCCGAAATTGCGTGATTGGTGGTCTTCATGCACGCGGCACGTGTTGGAGACGGATTACATGCCTTTCATTTCATCCCGTCTGTCCACTCAATACATAAAATATCTAATTTTAAACACAAGATGCAACGACAACTCTGGTGATTGCGTGAGGCCGATGAAGACTTCTTCATTTCTGTTGTGAACTTATGCGTAAAACTGTTATCAGAAATGCTATCCAAAATGTGATGCGAGTATATCATCTTCAGATATGAGTGCGATTACGTTTCACCGATTTGTCTCATGGATGCAAACAAATGAAACTGTCACTGATATTGAACCCCCGATAAAAAGACTTTTCCGAGCACAACACAAAGCCGCAGGTCACTGTGTGTGAAGGATCCGATCAACTCTCCAAGAGAATGTCCGTATGCAGACCTTGCTGGATAATTGAAATGCTGAAGTTTCCTGTGTTATCATTGATATTCTTCGCTTCCGATTAATGAGAGTATAGATCCTTAGATTCTTCCTGAAAAAGTAGTTGTAAACTGCCCCCACAATTTCTCCAATGATCCCAGAAAATTAATACAATATCTATTGGCAAAATATGTATCATATTGCAAGTCTCATATTTGCAAAACATACTTGATATCACTTAGAAGCTTCCAACTGCATAAAGTCTACCCGAACCGACATATACCTAGGAGCATTTTATTTGTTCGAAAAGTGAACAAAGCACTATTATTTACAACAAGATCATACCTTTCACTGTATATTTCGAACCCCATCCTCATCGTCTCCAGGTTCACTCGTAGAAAAGGTGTATATGAAGATGATCCTGAAGATAGCGTTTCCAGTCGATACTCCTGAAGATAGTCTGGGTGAAGGTGTCAAAGTAATATCGGAAAATTTAAAAATCTGTTACAACGCCTCTCATATAAATAGAGGAAGGGGAGAGTCTTTCCACCACACATTCATTCATACACTTTTATTCACTCTTGTGATGAGATGTGACTAAGAGAAAATATTTATCTCTCTCTCTCATAAGTCTTCACGTGTACTTGTATTCTTTCTCTCTCTCTCTTGAAGCACTAGGGTTTCTTGGTATTCTTGGAGTTTCTTATATACTTAAGGTTATATGTGTAATTAAGTTATAGGGGTTTTAAGTGTTACAATTATTAGTGGTTGATATTCATACTAATTAGGGGTTGCAAGGTTAAGAATTAGGGGTGATAGATGTATTAAGGTTTAGGGGTTATAGGTTAAGCTAAATAAGAGATATAGTTGGTATGGGTTATGGAGGTTATAGGATAACAATGATGGGGATTATAAGGGCTTGGAGTTATAAGCGTGATAAGAATTATGCGGGATATAGGATATTAGAATCATAATTGTTAAAGGTTATGGAGTATGAGTTATAAGGATTGGAGATTCTACCATAGTATATGATCAAGAGTTATATAGGTTTGCATTATATGGATTAGGTTTTAAATTAAATCCTTAGGGGATATTGAGGTTATAGTGATAAATGGTTAAAAGGGATACAGGTTATATTGACTAGGGTTACAAAGATAAGTTATATAGAGGTTAGGGTTGATAATGGTTCAGGGTTAGGGGTCATTATAGTTAGAAAGGTTAAGTGTTATTAGTGTTATGGGTTATGTTACTGGTTATAGAATTTAGGGGTGGTATGGTTTAGGGTTATAAGTGTTATATTTTACAATAATTGATCATCATAAAATAATTAATGTTAATGGTTAATGATAGAAGTTATAGGTGTAATAGTTTAAGGGTTATAAGAGTTAAGTGATATTGATTTTTAGGTCTGTATCAAGGGTTATAGAGTTTATATGGGTTACATGTAATGATTTATAATAGTTAAGGGTAAGGGTGATATGAGATAAAAGTTAAGGGTTAGTGTTTAGGGGCTATAAACATTGAGGGTTAAAAATTATAAGAGTTAAGTGTTGAAGGTTATAGTGGTTAAGAGTTATAAGATTATAGAGAATATGAGAATTACGGGGTATGGTAGTTAGGTGTTATAAGGGATACAAGTTATAAATGATAGGGTTGGAGGGATTAGGGGTGAAGGGTTATAAGTTTTAGGAATTATATATATTTGGGATTATATCATGAATTATATCTCTTAGGAGTTAGATATAATTAGAGTTAGTGTAAGTGACATGTTATATTGGTTAAATGTTCAAGGTTATATTGTTTAAAGGGAAAGGGGTTATAATAGGTGGCATTTAGAAATGGTAGAGTTAATAGGGGTTACTGCAAGAGTTTGTAATTGTATGAGATTAAGGGTGTACAATGACTAGGGGTTATATGTGTGAAGGAATATACTAAAGTTCACAAGGCTTAGATGTTATAAAACTCAATTGTCATAAGATATAGTAATTATGACTTGTAAGGGTTAGAAATTACGGATTACATGGGTTCAAAGTTACAGTGTTTCTACTAATTAAGGGTCAAGGGTTACAATTTCATAGTTGTTAGTGGTGAAAAATTATATGGATTAGAGTTGATAGATTAAATGTGTGAAGGGGTTATATGGGTTATTAGAGTTATAACTATTAGTGGTTATAATGCTTAGTTTTTATGGGAGATTAGGGGTTATAAACCATGTGTATTAGGGTTTTAAAAACTTTGTGCTAATAACAATAAAGGGTTATAGAGTTTTATATCTAGGTGTTATAGTGGTAAGGGGCTATAGATAATGTTAGCTATGGATTAGAGCTTAGAGGCTTAGGGGATATAATGGTTAGGGATTAAAGGTTATGGGTTATCAAGGTTATATTAGGGATTAGTGGTTGTATGAATTATATTAGGGGATATATGTGAGATGAGTTATATCATTTAGTAATAATGGGTCATAGGGAATAATGATTACATGGGTCATAACAATCATGTTCAAGATGTTCTACATGTTTTAAGGATTATAGGTTATATGTGTTATTTGTTATAACATTGAAGGATTAAAATCACTATAGTATTGTGATTTATAAAATGGTAAAGCGTATTCATGTTATTATTATTATTTAAGCTAGAATAGTGTTACCTTATATTAATTGTAAATACAACATTACATGATTGTGTTTATGGTGTTGGAGCTGATATAAGAGGAGACCAAATCCAACACTAGTAAATGAAAATCAAACAAAGTTTACCCAGACAACTATATTTTAATTGTACTAACAATAAAAGTAGTTTATCAAAATTAAACAAGAGAACTGTATCTAAAAGAGGCCAAAACAAATTGAAAACATAGTTGGGTGACATTCAATTTGTTGGAGAATCACCGCTTTCGTGATGATGGGGGGGGAGCATGTGATTATGGTACAATTGCTACTTGAGCAGGTCAACTATGATGAGTCGGGCCTTGATGCAAAATGGAAAGCATGTCATGAAGCGCGCCAAGCCTGAGTTCCATCTATTCCTGATGATACCATTGCTCAGCCATTTCAGTCCGAAGTTTGAAAATGAGTTGCAAGTGTTCTACCGAGAGATGAGTGGGTCGTGATTCTGATTAGAGTTGGGGAGGAATCCCACTCTGATGATGAGGATTATCATCCATTTATTCCATGCTCTCTCCATTGTTGGGGTCGTTATCTTGTTCAGTCTCCTCCATGGTCCTTCTAGGGGTGACCTCATTAACTCGAGGTCACTCCTCCTCCAAAATGGCGTGACCCCATATTTATTCTTCAATTTGGAAGTTGGATGTATGTTCTTCCTCTACAATAGCTCGACCCCATGATGCATTCTCAGGTTGGAGACTGGTCAAGTGATCCACTTCTACTTGGGAATTTGCAGAGAGTAAAGTTGAATCTGAGTCACTGGAGGAGAGCGATGGGATAGGTCTTTGACTGAAAGATCCACGAGAAGGGCCACTAGCTCAATGTGAGTGAGCCCTTTCATGAGGCATAATGCAAATGAGATGTAGACCTAAGAAGAATGACACCCACCAGGAACAAAATGAGTTCGTGGACCGCCTAAAGGAGGAGGAAAAGATAATTGAGAAAACATATAGGGGTGGATGAAGCCATGGAGTGGTATTACTCAAAAAATCCATAATCAAGTTCAAATCATTTAAGTTTCGCATTGCCTTAACATTAAAAACAGGTTGTAAACTCGTACCAGAACTGAGAAATGAAGTCATCGCCGGACTCTATAGTACCGTTAGTGGATTGCTTTGTACACACGGTGAGATGTGGCTAGCGTCAGCCAACAACTTCGGGAGGAGTTTAGAGCCCCAGGTAGTTGCGCAATGAACCATATGATGACTCATCATAATGGCATAATTAACACCCCATCCGAGGTTTGTATTTCCAACTTTGTAATTTCAATACATTCTTGGAGTGGGGGAGGAATTGGTCGATCATTGATCCCAATGACCATGTCTTGTGCATTGCAATCAACCCCAACATTAGCTAGCTTATCCACAATTTTGTTGGCCTCCCTACTTATGTTAGAGGGGATAAGAACCAAGTGAGATAACAAAAGAGATTGGAGCAACTTGATGAGGCTAAGGAGTCTCTAGCAGGGAGATATTTTCGCAGGGTCTGAGCCATCCAACAGTTTTGAGAACAAAGATATTATGATTTGTGAATCCCCTTCTATGATGAGCTTGTGTTAGCCTAAACAAAAATCTTCTTGAACTCCTTTTAGAAGCACTTGTACCTCGACTAATTTGTCTGTGTCATGACCTATGCTTCCCACGATGATGTTGCAAATTATCCATTTGTTGTCTCTGAAGATCACCCGAAAGCCAACTAGCCCTAGGTTCCCCTTTGATGCTTCGTCAGAGTTGATTTTCATAAAACTAGGAGGGGGCTTCTGCTAAGAGATGGGACTAGAAATGGAGGGTGCAGAAGAAGGGCTAGAGGTGATCAATCGATTAAGATTGAGATGCTAGTGATTGATGATGAGTTGCTCTTCAGGGTCACATTTCATATCTTCCATTGACCATTGATGATATCTAATTGTTTCTTGAATGTTCTCTTTGAATTTTGACCAAATGATATTGTCAAGTGAAAGATTAGACTGGAAGATCCATCTATTACGTTCCCTCCAAATCTACCAAATCATAAAGCCTAGGAGAAGCTTCCATACCCTGTTCAAAATGGAATTTTTGAAGACTACAGGCTGCCATATTTTAATGATTAAGGAGATGTTGTTTCGATTTCTATCGACTTTCCTCATGATTTGAGCTGCCTCATCCGATATGTTGGAATTGTAAGTGCATAAGTTGAGTAGATGATTTGTTGATTCTTCGCTTTGAGAACAAAGAGGGAAAGTTGAAGGTCCTATGAATCCCCCTTTGTGAAGATTGTCCCAGGTTAGAATTCGATCGTGGATTAGCAGACAAAGGAAAGTGTTGACTTTTGTCCGTATATTCATTTTCCAGATGATTTTCCAAATCCTTTCTCGAGGTTGAATCTGCAATTAAGCCATAATAATATAAGCTTATATGATGGAAAAGGTTCCCTTGCGAGAGTATCACCATTTCAAAATGTTTGTTCCATGATGAATGTGCACTTTGCTAGAAGCAAACCTTGTAGATCATTGTTATTTGTTTTCCATTCTTGCCAGGTTTGGGAAGGCTTCGGGTCTTTCCAGAGATCAAGGACTTAGAGATGGTCAATGTTCTGCATACATGTACATATATCAAATAAATCTTCCTTTTGTTGAAGAAGTTGCATTTGCTACCAAGAGTCAAGTCAGAGTAGAGCTTCCTCTCCTCCTCTGAGTTCACAAAAAGCATGCTTTTGAATCAGGTCACGGTTTTTCCAAGCAAAGTTCTAGATGGATTAACCATGGACCTAATCATTCCATTAGATGAGCTTGGATTCCTCGATGTCGAGGGTGTATTTATTTTTCCAAAGATGTGCCCATAGAGCCTTTGGGTTTTTCAACACTTTCCACCAGGTTTTTGCTCCCATTATGGAATTTATCATGCAAGAGTCCCTCAAACCTAGGTCGCTCACAAGCTTGGGATTACAAAGTGTTTTCGATCTTACTAAATCTCATTTACGACCTTCCTTATTTCCCTGATAGAGAAAGATTATTTTTATGTTGTGAATGGTCTTCAAGATGGTCTTTGGGGAAGCGATCGTTGAAAGGAGATAGATAGGAATAAATTGAAGAACTGATTTAAGGAGAACTAGTCACCCTGCAAGATTTAGGGATCATACGGTCCTGGATTTGAGCCTCTGAGGTTGTTATCAACTAGAGGGACTCCCACGTAATTAGAAGGAAGGGAACTCCTTGAGAAGCCTAAAATACAAGTGATGTGGTTATGAATGGCTAAGGGGGTGTTGAAGAAGAAGATTTGTGATTTTTTAGTATTAATAAAGGTGCTTGAAGCATCACTAAAGTCTTGAAGAATGCTTCGAATTTTGAGGGATTCCTTAGTGGTGGGAGAGCCCATCATTATCGTATCATCAACATAATAGTTGTGCAAAGCGGGTGGGTGAATTTCCATGCAAGGGCATACCTTAGAGGGAACCATCAACAATGGACACTTTTATGTATCTATTAAGACCTTCAACCATGGTAACAAAGAGAAAGGGGGAAAGCAGGTCTCCTTGTTGGATGCCTCTAGAGGGGTATAAAGTCTGAGAAGGGACGCCATGGACTAAAAAGAAGAAAAAGGTTGAGGAAGTAAGATTGAGAACCTAGTTGACCCAATATTCACTAAAACCAAAAGTCGAGAGGAGGGACTGCATATATTGCCAACTAAGTTAATCAAAGGCTTTTGAAAGATCTAGCTTGATAATCATGTCTCGGGTTCGGGAGGATTTTAAGTTCATGAGGCGGGATGATGTTATCTAGGATTTGTCATCCTTCAACCTGACTAGATTTCTCTTTTGAAATAATGAAAGGAAGAATAGGTTTGAGTCTTAGAGCCATTACCTTGGTTATTATCTTGTAGATGATGTTACATAGAGCAATAGGCCAAAACTGCTTGGGATGATTATCCCCCTCCTCCTTAGGAATGAGAGTGATGAACATAGTGTTGAGAGTTAGAAGGACTTCGTAAGAAAGGCACACATCTTCAACCAACTACCATACTTATTCCTGAACCATAGGCCAGTAAAGGTGGAAGAAAACTGTAGTGAAGCCATCTGGTCCAGGGGATTTTCCAACTGGTATTTCCTTGATGGATTGATACACCTCTTCAATTGAGATTGTTCTGAGAAGAGCTTCATTCTATGATCCAGGAGGATTCTGAATGCTCATAGAGGTCCAGGAAGATACAAAATGCTCATAGAGGTCTAGGAGGATCCATAAATACTCAAGATTTTATCATCTCAAATGTTCTATAAAAGGACTTCAGTGTATAGAGCTCGACAATAACTTTACAACGATGCAAAGATTTCCTCAAACAGAGTTCATAGGCAAAAGTTATAACCAATCAAAGTTTGGTCAAACCCGGAAAAAAATCAAACAAGAGGTGCCATGTGGCAGACCCATAAGCTACCATGTTTCATCCATATAGCTGTCAGGATGATGTCAACAAGTTGACATGGAAGAATGAGAGGTTTCCATGTGTCACTCATTTTTGTCATTTTCAGGCACCATATGATGATGTGGCAAGTACAATCAACATCCATATGCTGACGTGGCAATGGATGAGAAGATGATGTGGTGCTGACACAGGCAATAGTTTGACCAACCAGAGAGTGCCACACAACACTCTCTGATTGGCTAATAATGGCTATGGGAGAATAAAATTGGTTGGGTCAAATGGGATTCGAACTCATGACCTCCAACGTAATTTTCCAACGCCTTAACTAGATTCTCATACCAATGCGCCATACGGTTGGCTTGTTATAACTAACTTTAAACAATATATTTATGTTAAAACAAATCAACCTGAGTATATAGCACGAATTTCAGACCATAATTAGGTCGACCTAGGCCTATTCAGAGGGCACAAAAACCAATGCGATGGGACAAAGAGTATGAGGCTTAGAAGTTTGTGCCAAGAGTATGGATTGTCTCGATTTACGTGCTAAGAGAAGCCTAGTCATGGTGTTGTCTTGATTTGCATGTCAAGGAGCACTATGTCAAAAGATAGGCTTGTTTATACTCATTTTTCTCGTTTTCTCAATAGGACCATGATGGTGATGTTATTTTTGTGCTAAGACGCTTTCTATGAAAGTCTTAGTCTCGATTGCCATTAATGAGCGCCATAGTGCATATTTTGGCGTGCAAAGAGGGTAAAATTGAGTCAGTTCCTAATATGGTCGAGTTTATACTCATTTTTCTCATAATTTCGCAAGGAATTCAACAGTATACTCTATTTTTAAGTTTGAGCAGCGACATTGAAGAGTGACTTCAAATTTGGATTCATAAGTCTATTTTGTATTGTAATTTGACATTTGAAGCAGTCTCACTGTTTTAAAAGGGAACTATGAGATGTAGTAAATTTGTCATCAATCTTGTATATTTGAGTTCTTTTATTTTATGTTGTGTTATCTCATTATTGTTCAAGTTATTCATCATTTTGTGAGATTTTGGATAATAAACATATCGTCATGTGTTCTGCAAATCACCTCAATACGATCAATAATTATTCTAAATCAAGTTAGATGCTAATATGGTTTTTTTAAGATTAAGATTGGTATCTAAGGATTTTTTAATCAAGTGGTATCAAAGCTAGGTTTTTGATGTGTATTTGCAAGTTGATGTGACAAGGTTCAAGACTCAAGTTGGTGAAGGTGTTTGAAGGGTCTCGATATAGATCTTTTGTTGTAAAAGACAACATGAGTAAATATCTCATGAAGTTAAGGCTCCAAAAAGACATTAATCGACATATTCAGAAGGATAATTATGAATTAAGGATTGTTATCCACATTTTTGGTTATCAAGATGATATTATGATTATGTCATGATAATGGAAGATCAAACTCTTCATTAAGAACTTTATCCTGAAGAAGGTTACACTTGTCATTTTCTCAAAATCATATTTTGAAAATAGTTCGCAGGCTGCATATATACTCTCCTGCGAGAATCCATAATTCCCGCATTCTGCATTAATCTTGACTGCGAACTTCTCGCACTGTGTCAATGGTTAAGGTGCGAACATGTTTCTAAAGGAAGAAAGTGAATAAGTTCTCGATTCTTCTAGAAGGGTGAGTTGGCTTTCGAATGGTTGGCAAAATACTGACTTTCCAGATATCTTGGGATCATTCCCTATCCAAGTAACCAAACTATCTTCTCTTATATATTGAGAAGATCGCTTATGAAAAATTTAGAAGTTGGCAAGCTAGAGAAATCTATTGAAGAATTGGTGTATTATTGTATGGAGAATTGATGCTGCAACAGACAGAGACAACAGCAAGGTCATCATGAGTAGTTGATTTTCTTCATGCATGAGCAAGTGTGTGTGTCAGAGCCAAGAGCCATCGAAAGGAGATCTACAACATCAAGGCTCAGGTTGTATATTTCTCTTTCAGTTAA
>CBVK0103950780.1:0-10811 GCA_900067695.1 Picea abies
TTTGGAATAGGTGTGAAAGATAACTTTCCAAAGCTGCAAACAAACATAGAATCTTGAGTTAGGGAGCGGTTAAATCCACTTATTACTTTTTGTCCTGGGAAGCCCTTATAACACAAGGGTCAATCACGAGGTCACATTGAGACTGGCAGAGTTACTCACCCTGCTTTGTTGGTCTTGGTGTAGAGATTGCACGTATTACGGGGGTCACTTGAAGGTATACCCACAATGATGAGTGGAAGCCTCTAAAGTTGATTTCAGGCTAGATACCCTGCCCTTGCGTGTGGATCGGACTGTCGACTGTCCCCCTAGGCTTTATTGTTGTTAGTGGTAACCTTAGTGGCCTATCTCTTTAGGGTCTTTACATAAGGTGAATGTGGAGGGGCAAGTCTTCACGGTACCTGGAATTGACGTTGGCCAAACTCACTCGGGCTCCTTGGAGGGTATACCCATGATTATGTGTGGGAGCTTGCACCAGGGTGTAAGTTCGTTAAGCAGGTCGTCAACGTAAATTTTCCACCCGGTCTGTCTCAGCCCTTTCTTACTTTGTTCCCGCGACGTTGGATTTCATCACCAACTAGTGTGCTCATTGTGAGAAGGTTTTGTTTGTTTGCTTGCTTCCTAGATTTTTAGCGTGTGTTGTTTGTTTTCCTTAGAGGACTCTAGATTGGATATTTGTTTTTAATGGCATCAGTTCTTGAAATGACCAATGAAGGAACCTCTGCTCCAGGGGAACCTTTTGTTTTTCCTTCTTATGGAAACATTGGTCATCCTCACATCGCTACTTTGAGCCTTCCAGGTCTCACTATTTGATTACCAGTATGGTTGTTTTCCACTCATGTAATCCCGAATGCAGTAAGTGCTTCGGTCATAAGCACTTCCCCCCAAGAACATCAACCTCATGTTGATCCTTCACCTTCTTCACCAGTAACGTCTTCTTCGCCTTCTTCACTTGCAAGGTCGCCTTCCATTTCATCTTCTTCGTCGAGTGAAAGTTTTGCAGCTAGTAACTCAGTGAATAAGAAGAAGAAGAAAAGAAAGATTAAAAAGAAGAAATATAAGCAAGGGTCAAAACCTCCAACCACTATCAAACATGTTGGAAAACAACCAGTTACTATTAATTGTGCTGGGAGTGTTGATGATTTAAAGATCGCCCAAACTACTTGTAAGCCCAAGTACCCTTGCAGGCTTTGTAAGGGTAGCCATCTTCTTAAGGAATGCCCTGGTCTATCCAAGGTTATAGAAGCATGGTCTACACATCCTCACCAATCCACGTCGTTAGCCTCTGAACAACATGCTAACGACCCCCCGTCAACTAGTCATGATATAGTTGGGAAGAAGAAAAGTAGAGTCAAGTTCCTGTGCATGCTATGCAGAGGGAGTCATCTCACTCACCTTTGTCCTCATATGGATGAAGCATCGAAATTATTGGAAGACATGACCGTTTCACAGTCTCAACTTCCAGCTTCTTACCGTAATCTTTCCCTCAACCCTCCAATAGTTGATGGAATGATCACTCCGGTCCCTTCACCAGTCAATCCGGTTGGTCATGTCATCAATCTAGTCACGTCCTTGGATGAACTAGTAGACCAAGTGGTTGATCCAATACCATCTTCGGTCAACCCCACTCTCCCGTTAGAGAGTGAAACCCAAGCGGTCGATCCGTTTCCACCTGTCGACCCCATTCTCCCCTTGGAGAATGAAACCCAAGTGGTCGATCTGATCTCTCCATCGGTTGATCCTACTCTCCTGCTAGAGAGTAAATCCAATACTGCCCATGTTTTTCTCATTGATACAGACTCTGTCGTGTCAGGGGGTATTCCTCCTTCTCCCGTGAAACTCTCTCCAAGTAATGAGGCCATCCGTTTTGATTGGAGTTTTCTAACTGGACCTCGTCTTCCCTCTCACATTCCTTTCCAGATTACAGTACAGGTTTGTGGTCGGGACGTTCCTCAAACACTGATAGATGAATGTTTGTCTGTTAGTATTTTGTCCTCTATTGCTTGGCAAGCTTTGGGTTGTCCTCCACTTGCGCCGGTTATGCAGAATCTGTTAGCTTTTAACAGAAGAACTAGTCAACCTTTAGGGACCCTTCCTCAGTTTCCTGTCACTTTGGGAGGGAAAACTGTCTTCATTGATGTCATGGTAGTCCAAGACCCCTTGGATTTTTCTTTACTCCTTGGGCGAGATTATGTCTATACCATGAAATCTATTGTCTCTACTCTTTTTCGTGTGATATATTTCCCTCACGATCGACGAGTTGTGACTGTTGATAAACTTTCATTCATTGACCCCACCTGGATTGCCTCCCTAAATGGTTCTTGTATGCAAATAGTATCGCCCCCGCCACAGGTCAATTATGTGGTGTTGTCGCCCATGGCTTCAACTTATGATGATTTAGATCTAGTAGTTGACATGGTAATCTCTTCGATAGGGTTGTTAGAGCCTGATCTCTTAACTCCTGTCGTAACCCTCGACATGGTGTCCTTCCAGAGTATGTTTCTTCCTTCTAGTGAAGACTTCTTGGAAGCCATGACCAAGTTTTGTCCCTTGACATGGTTTCATTCCGGAGCATTGTCTTCTTGGGATCCATGATCCTGAAGAGAGACTTGCGAGGATAGTTTTTTTTGCATCTCTGAGGCAACCTCGTTAAAAAATGAAACAGAGGTCTTTGAGCATGGTTTTTTGATTTCAAGCTCGTTAAAAAATGAAACCACTTGAGGATAGTTTTTGCGTCTCTATAGCAACCTCGTTAAAAAATGAAACAGAGGTTACGAGCATAGTTCTCGTTTCTGTGTCAAGCTCGTTAAAAAATGAAATAGTTTTCCCCCTCTCTATTTGAGTCAAGTCCTTCATCTAGTATTTGAAGCTTCATTTCATTCTCCTTTGTAGTTGGATGAAACGAAGCTTGGGGGGCATTTGCCTCAGCCTCTAGACTTCATGCTGAAGCAGAGCCGCTAGTTTCTTAAACTGGGGGCTAAGTACCAACCTTCCATGTGTTATGCATTGGGAAGTCACAAGCATAGTTTTCTATGGTTCAAGCTTGTGTAAAAATGAAACCACTTACCTCAAGCATAGTTTCCTCTGGTTCAAGCTTGTGTAAAAATGAAACCAAGTCCAAGCATAGTTTTGTTTAGTTTTTAAGCTTGTGTAAAAATTAAAATCTATCCCAAGCATAGTTTTGTTTTGTTTTAAAGCTCGCGTAAAAATAAAAACAATCTTGAGCTTAGTCTTTGTTCTTTCTCATGCTCGTAAATACATGAGAATAAGTTACCGAGCTTAGTCTTTATTCTTTCTTGTGCTCGTAAATAAGTGAGAATGTAACTGAGTATACTTTTATCACTTTTTCGGACTCGTAAAGGTTATACGAAAAAGGAACTCACTGGAGTTCCCTTTAAGCTCTTTTCAAACTCTCTAAATATGAAACGATTGCCGAGCGACCTTGTTATTTTCACGCTCATTAAAGTATTTGAAGAAAGTGTCTGTTGGGTGATAATTTATCTCTTTTTCGATCTCATCAGACTATTTTACGAAAAAGGAACTGAGAGAGTTCTCTTTTAAGTGTTTTTCCAAACTTTATAATCTTGAAAAACCTTCGAGTTTACTATCTCTGGACTCGTTAAACAAACATTGACAGACCTATGATGAGACCAAACCACTCCTTCTTAGGGTTCGTTAAACATACTCCGAGGGACTTGTCCAAAGGATGAGCTTAAATTGACAAGCATATGTTATCCTCCTCAAGCTTGTGTAAAAATAAAGAGGTACTCGCCAGAGATGGTGGGGGAAAAAATTGGGAAAGAAATGTATCTAAACCTGTATTTTGTGGAAGAGTCGCTTTTGAACATGATACCCTTTCACTCGCCTTGTGTCTAGGTTGGAAAATCCACTTGTCTCCTGATCATACTCCTTTAAGATTACAAATTGGTCTGTGATCCTTGTTGTTGAGTCAGTATTTCCAAGACATTTGTCGTGTCGTCAGTATGTTCAAAAATATGATCAACCTAGAAAGCCTTCTATTGCGTCGGCCATTTCTGTAGTTCTTTAAGCCTTCTATTGCGTCGGCCATCCCTGAGTCAGTCATGAATCACTTGTTACTCTGATCTACATCAAATCTTGTTACTTGTTTCGTGTCATTGATGTGGGATACATTAAGGCCCTCCTGTGACAAGTCTTTTCCTGTCGACTTCAACTCATTATCTAGGAATTAGACTTAGAAACCAATTGGTACCTTGGAACTTGCATGCCTCAAGGGCAGGTTTCCTCGCTTTCGACAGTGGATTTTCATTATTGACCCCTGATCGGAAGATTCTGCCGAGTGTTCGACTTCAACTCATTTATTCACATTCGTTGGATTGTACTAGTGTACCTTGGGAGTCATTGACATTAATGGTGATTTCCCTCGCACTTGTTAACGGTTTCATCAATGACTGGTAATCAAGTGGTTTCTACCATGTTCGACTTCAACACATGTAATCACATGGTTAGATTCGTACTATAGAGTGGCGGAGATGAAGACCCTGGATATTTTCTGACAGATTCAGGTTGCGTTGGAGTATATTCAGTTTGTACTGTTGCATAGATCCACATTGTATGTCTGGTGGCTATGTTCAGATTTGAGTCATATTGGCATGGATCCACAGTGTATGTTTGGTGGCCATGACCTGTCTTACTTGACATGGATCTTCGCATGTCGGCATTTATGCTTTGAATCATTTGTATTCTGAGTATGGGAATTCCTACCTCAGTGATGATATATTATTGTACTGTATTTCCTTGTTTGTTGGCAGGTTTTCGATCGACTATTCCTTGTTTCCTACACACACTCGACAAAGTATTTCAACTATCACTCTGTTCTAAATTCATACTTTGGGGGGCTCTCTGTTACACATTATTTTCATCATCCCTATGATCGTTAATGATGTAAACCTATCTGTTTCCTTCAGAGGGGTCAATGGCCTGAGTTCCTAAAGAGAGAAGGGAGAAGAACTTTTCCTGAGAAAAGAAGTTGCATTTTCTTATGTAAAAACCTTATAAAAAAGGAAGTTTGCAGGTTGCTATATAGGCAGGGTGCAAGAATGACCCATTCTCGTAGGTTGCACTATAGATAGGGTGCGAGATGTTCGTAGGTTTCTCTATAGCTAGGGTGCGAGAATGCCTACACGTGGGAAAAATGAGCGTTTTCTCGAATCTTCTAGAAGGAGAAACTTCTATGGTGAGGTGGCATCCGAATTGTTTGGATCTTACTCGCTTTCATGATTTAGTGGGATCATCCTAACCTCCTCACCTTATCCTCTTCAACTTATAAAAGGAGAGGAGTTCTCATGGAGAAAGTTAGCTTAGGTTCATGAGCTTGTTCTTGATTGGCTTGGAATTATCAGCTTGATTGGAGTGGCTTTGAGATTTGCTTTGTCAAGATAGATTGTGAGTAGCTATCAGATCTATGGTTTCAGAATCCTTGGAGGAAGAAGTGTGTGGGGAACGAAGGACAGTTGGAAGGGACCTTACGACATCAAGGCCATGGTTGTAATCTCTCTTTCACATTTAATATGATACAGTAATATGATTCTTTCCCATAAAGCTATTCTCACTTTATTGTGTAATTCCTTGATCATACACATAGGTTAACCGTTGAATATATTGTGCTTTCTTCACTTTGGTTGGTTTGTGTTGTCTTGATCTTGACTGCATGAGAGCACTAGAGCGAAGCGGGAGCAATAAAGACCATAGGAAGCGATAATAAGGTATGTTATTTGTTCTTGCCTCCTAGTTAATTCAATGGTTACAAATCTAGGGAAAGAGTCATGTTCTATCTTGCTTTGTTCTAGATCCAGGTGGATCTAGGGAGATCGGTTAGTGTCCGCACCTACGGATTTATCCAATAACAAAGTGTTTCCACTGTACCTTGACCTGTGCAATGGTTCGGTTCCTGAGTGGGGTTTCCTTCCTATCTAGTATGCATTGAGGTTCTACCAAGAATTCTCCCTCTGGTTTGACCTGGATCACATACCAGTCAATTATATGATTAGAATCATGTACATATTTCTTTAGCAATGAAACATGGAAAACATTATGTGCTTTTACTATGGGAGGAAGTGCTGGCCTATAGGCTACAAGTCCCACTCTATATAGAACTTCAAAAGGTCCACGATACTGAGGTGCCATCTTGGCACAAGATCCCATCCTCAGGGAACTCTTTGTGAGCCTAACTTTGAGATAGACCCGGTCTCTTGTCTTGAATTCTCTGGGGGTTCTCTTTCTGTTGGCATAACTTTTCTGTCTATTCTGAGCGATTTTCAGATTTTGCTTTATCTGAATCACTTGTTGTTCCATTTTCAGACGACGCATGGGTCAGAAGGTGTTTTAGTGACTAAAACCTTTCTTCACATTCTGGTGTCCAATGAATTTAACCCCCTTCCTCTGGAGGGCAGTGATTAGACAACCAATCTTGGAAAACCGTTTTATAAACCTCCTATAGTATCCTGCTAAACCCATAAAGGATATGATATCCGAAACATCCTTTGGGGTAGGCCATTCCATTATGGATCTGATCTTGTCAGGGTCTACTGCTACCCCTTCTTCAGATATGACATGGCCCAAATAATGTATTTTCTTCTGGAAAAAGTCAGACTTACTAAATTTGGCTTAGAGTTGACGCTCTCTTAGCACTTGAAGTACAAGTCTAAGATGTTCCTCATGTTCCTCTCTATTCTTGGAGTATATTAAGATGTCTTCAATAAAAACCAATACAAACTTGTCTAGGAATTTGTTGAGTACATTGTTCATCAAGCACATAAAGGTGGCAGGGGCATTGGTTAATCCAAATGGTACTACCACAAATTCGTAGTGACCATATCTTGTCTCGAAGGCGGTTTGTGGATGTCTTCATCCTTGATTCTAACTTGATGGTATCCAGATCTCAATTCAATCTTTGAGAAAATGGAAGCACCCCCCAATTGATCGAACAAGTCATTGATTCTGGGTAAGGAGTATTTTTTCTTTATGGTTACCTTATTGAGCTGTCTATAATCTATGCACAGTCAAAATGTACCATCTTTCTTCTTCACAAACAGGACTAGTGCTCCCATGGAGAAACGCTAGGCCGGATGTAGCCTTTGTCCATCATTTCCTTTAGTTGTAGTTTTAGTTCAAATAGCTCGAGTGTACTCATCCTATAGGGGGTCCTAGATACTGGTACCGCTCCAGGTGCAAGTTCTATGGAGAAGTCGATGTCCCTTCTTGGAGGTAGACCCGCTACCTCTTTTGGAAACACATCTCTGTACTCCCTTAGTATGGGGTGTTCTTCTAGGCTTGGTCTGTCATCCTCAACAGATTCCAACACCTATATTGCATATAGAGGAAATCCCTTTCTGCAATACTTTTTCATTTGAAGGGTTGATATTCGTCTCATTGTGACGGGGTTCTGAATCCCTTGGAGGTTTATCTTTTTCCCTTCTTCATTTACACATTCTAAGGTTTTGTGTTAACTATCCAACTTAGTTTTATATGTAGCTAGCCATTCCATACCAATCAGCAGGTCATACGATCCTAGGGGAAGTATGTTAAGGTTAACTTGGGTGGTAAATCCATCCACAGTGAATTGGCAGGCTGGTATGACCTCTGATATTTTTCTTTTGGTGCCAGTGACTAACTATACCAACCATAGCTTAGCATGTTTATGTGGCTATAATTTACACTTATCAACAACCTGAGGAGCCACATAACTCAAATTTGAACCAAGGTCAATTAAAATAGATACTATATGGTTGGCGATCATACCTTCCATTTCCACCACTGAAGCTTGGTGGTCGATTTGTTTATTATCCATAACTGCATAAATTTGTGGCCTACTCTTGACCGTGTCATTGACGGTGGTAGCTTCTTGGATGTTGTAAATTCTCCTATTGTTTTGTTGTCTGTGCGGACAGTCCCTTAGTAGATGTTCTTCTCCACAACCCCAACATTTCAAGGGTTATTTCTTTGGGTTATCAGTCTTTCCTAGTGTTGATCCAAAAGGTTTATTTCCGCTTTGGGAGGGGAAATTTTTTTGGCGTACACTTCGGGTAGGAAAGATCATCCTTTAATCCTTCTTATAGCTTTTAAATCTTGGGGGTTGAAACCCTTTCTTCTGAAACCCCAAACTATTATTTTTCTTCCAGCCTTCGCGAGGTTCTGTTTGAAGCCCAAGTTGTTCATAACAATATCTTACCTTTAAGATAGTGTCTTCTAGGGTCATTGGCTCGTCAAAATCAATTATGTTTTGATAGTCCTTAGGTAGCCCACTGATAAATCATTGAACCTTTTCCTTTTCCTCTTTTATGTAGGGTACATACCTCAGCAACTCAAGGAATTTGCTGACATATTCCTCTATGGTGAGTTTTCCCAGCTTGAGTTCATAAAATTCTTTAGTCTTCTTGTCAAAATATTTTTCCAACAGATACTTCTTCCTGAAGTATTTCTCAAACCGCTCCCAAGATAGGTCCTCTTCATGAATCCCTTTTACATTCTTAAGGTCTTCCCACCAAATGGAAGCCTTTCCATTCAGTTTGAAAGTGGCTACTCGGGCCTTCAAGTTTTCAAAGAAGTCATGGACTCTGAAATACTTCTTAAGTCCAAGAAGCCATGCCTCCACCTCCTCTCCTTTCTTAATCTCACCATCGAAAGAGGGTGGTTTGGCCTTATTGAATTCTTTGAGATTATGATTTTTGGAATGCTTTTGTTTCTTTTGTTTTCTTTGAGAATGTGAACTAATTCTACTACTAGAAGATCCCTCTGAGTCACCAGTTTCCTTTACAGAGGATTCGTCCGATGCGTGTCCCCTGTCTCCAGGTTGGACCTTTCCTGAGGTACTCCTCCTAGTGCATCCACTTAAAGGGCCACGTTTCCATATCTCAAGTGGATTTCGACTCCTCTTTGTTTTTCGTCGGTCCACATGACTGGTGTCAGATCCATGCTACAGTTGTCTTTGTATTTCATATAAACTCTACAACAAGACTGCATTGATTTTCGTTTGCTTCTCTTGCTCTTTTATCAATCTCTCGTTGTCGGCCTTGCAGTTCTATAATTCGACCATGAGACTCCTCACAGTCTCAGCCAGATCTGGAGGGGTCTATACTTCCTTCCTCTCATTAGACTCTTTGTCTCTATTGTGAGAGCCATCCCCCACTTTGTGGCGTGTCACCATTCTATATGATTGTAGTTTCCCGCAGTTGATCAACCTCTTGAGTGCAGACAAAATACTTGTTGTTAGCTACCATTATATTAGTTCATAACCAACACATAATTCATATTCCTTACATACACACACACACACACCAGTAATTTGTCATTCTTTTCTATAATAAGGGCTTAAGTAGACTTTTTAGGAAGGGAGTAAGGTAAGATATTGCCCTTTAAACCCCTTAATGTGGTCTTTACGCAACTTGTCCATGAGCCCAAATAGGCCAAGTGTTGTAACCATGCTCTGATACCAATTTGTAACACACTCACTCTTGTTCTAAAGCTTCTATAGTGTAAAGCTTCTATAGCAAACAAGCACCAGGCGCAAGCCTCCTCCACGTGACCACTACCCATGATCACAAGCCTAACTAAAAGGTGGTTTGTGACTATTATCGTCGAGTATTCACATACGACCCACCTTGACTCACCTGACTCCTGAAATCCCGAACACAGAGCCTAGCCGAGCGCTAGCTTCGTTCCTTGACCTCTATCGATGTGACCCCTTGTTATGACTCGGGGCCTAACCCTCAAGCGCTTTGGGACTTCGCGTATCGCGAAGGTGGAAATTATTTCGTCTCCTTTTCTCAGAATCCTGAAATCTAAACTCTCGATGTCAGATCAACGGTCCACAATCTCCCACGACCCAACGACTTAGATCAACTCTTCGTGAATCGAGACTTAGGGTTTCACGAAGTTGGAGGGACGCTCAACTCCCTTCTCCTGATCCCCGATATATCCTTGGACAATCAATGGTCCATGCCCTCCCTTTGATCGACGAATGGCTAGGATTGTTGTGGCTCTTGCAAATCTTTCGAGGTCTGAATCCTTGAACTTTTGGATCTGCTACCACCTGTCCTCGGACAATGGACGGTTCTGATTAACTTCAGAACTTCGGGACTTTGCAAAAGTCCACTCCCATGTGCACTTTCAAAGGGTTATCCCTCGTGCACTTTCCTATAGATCTCATAGCTATGGTCCTCTGTGCATAGATCCAACGAACGAGATCTGTTCGCTCCCCATGCACGAACTCTGAACTCGCAGATCCAATGGACGAGGTGGGTCCCGAAGGATCCATAGATCAATGACCCACGTTACTTTGCAACCTTCAGGTTTCAGAGGTTTTGGTCGCACCAACCCATAGTCCTCTCGATACGCGAACTTCAAACTTATGGATCTGAGGGGCTAGAGGGGTCAACTCCCGCGCTTTTTCCCATAGCCAACAACCATGATAGCCCCCGGCTCCTTTCAAACAGATCTTGTCCGTCCGTCCTTTGGACAAGGAAAACCTTTCCCTTTTGGTATTTTCATATCACTATTTTATTAAGTTCTCACCCCGAATGGGTGAGGGACGTGGGTTTGGAAATTCACACGGCAATGGGGGTCGGGGAAAGTATTCTCTTCAGACGGGTGGTTTCAAATCTACACGATTTTTCTCCTATCTCGACCCCTTTTACAACTTACGCCCGGGAATCCCTCTGGAGTGAAGCTGGGCATACAGTTTATCAATGGGAAGTGTGAGTTCCCAAGGAGATGGAAGCATACACATAACATGGCCATTTCACACAGATATGTTCATATATATATATAGATATAGA
>CBVK0103950782.1:0-14436 GCA_900067695.1 Picea abies
TTTACTTTTCCCTCTGTACAACGGCTATATGGAACCAACTGTTTGAGAAAAAAACTGGATTTGTATGGAACCGGTCATGGGAGGTTTGAATCACTAGTTTGAACCGGTTTTGCTTGTGACCTGGTCAGACCGATCGATTTTACCAATTCCGGTTTGGTTCTGGTAACACTGAGTTCCATACAATCTCCAATAGAATGATGTGGTTGAACGAATGAACATGACACTCCTAAATATGGTTTGCTCCATGATGTTTTTCAAGAATGCTGAATTGATGTTTTGGGATGGTGTAGTTTTATGTGCATTTTATGTCAAAAATAAGTGTCATTCTCATGCTCTTAAAAACAAGACTTCTTAAGAAATGTGGTATGGCCACATTCCTTTGGTGAGGCATCTCAGGGTCTTTGGTTCCACTTGCTATGCCTTGATTCCTAAGGAGTAAAGAATCAATCTCAATGCAAGCAGTCATAAGTGCATCTTCTTGGGGTACTCAAACACCACCAAGGGGTATCATATTTTCGATGAGACAAACAAGAAATTCATCCTTTCCAAAGATGTGATCTTTCTTGAATCCACCAAGAAAGACAAAATTGTTGAGACGAAACTTGATCATTTGGATAGATTCACTCATGTAAAGACAAATCATGAATTTGATGATGAGATTCCACATCTTGAAGGGGGGATCCCTATCGTGGGTCAATCTTGGGAATATCCTTTTGAAGCACCATCTTCCCCTCATGAAGCAGTTCCCACCACTTCACCAAAAACTAAAGTTCATTTGGATGAAGTGATCAAGAGGATTGAAAAGTTGAGGCTTGATGAGAACTCAGCACCATCTCAATCAGCTGAGTAACCTAGACCATCTCAAAAAGGTCCACCAAAATGGATCAAAAAAACACTTGAAAGTGTTCATCCTGATGAGGTCGGAAAGACAAGAACCATAATGTCCTCAAGACAAGATGGAGGTAATGAAGATAATTAAAAATCATGTGATGTATATGACATGGATGTTTCATATGATTAAATTGAATTTATCCACTAACCTTGAACAAACTTCCTTTAAAGAAGTTGCTTCTCATGATGAATGGAAAGAAGCCATGCAAAAGGAATATGATGCTCTCATCAAGAATGGGACATGGAAGTTGGTGGACCCTCCATATGGAACCAAACCAATTGGTTTTAAGTGGGTATTAGGGAACAAGTATAGATCATATGGCTCACTTGACAAGCACGAAGCAAGTTTCGTGGAAAAAGGATTTGCACTGAAATGTGTTGATTATGAGGAAACTGTTTCCTCCATAGTAAAAGGGGATACCATCCATAGTCTATTTTTTCATGGCAGCACAAAATGGATGTTAAATTCATCAAATGGATGTGAAGATTGTTTTCTTGAATGGATACTTGAAAGAGATTGTGTTCATGTCTCAACCAAAAAGCTTTGTTGTGAAGGAACAAGAACATAAGGTAGGCAAGCTCATCAAATCCTTATATGGATTGAAATAAAAATCGCGATCATGGTATGAAAAGTTAATCGAACATATTTTGAAACTAAATTTTAAGCATTTCAATATTGACGATGCAACTTTGTTTGTCAAGAAAGTTGGAAAAAATGGTGTATATCTTGTCGTATATGTAGATGATCTATTGATAACAGGGAACAATGAGAGCTACATTGTATCCATAAAGAAAGAGTTGAAGAATGGCTTTGAGATGATATATTTGGGACATATTCTCTACTATTTGGGCATTGAAGTGATTCAAAATCAAAGGTACATATTCATCTCCCAGAAGAAGTACATTGAATAACTCTTAAACAAGTTTGGCATGGTTGAGTGTAATCCGATTTCTACTCCGATGGAACAAAATTTGAAACTCACATCAAAAGAAGGGAATGCATTTGAGGAGGAAACCAAGTACATACAGCTTATGGGAAGTCTTATCGATCTTACTACCACCAGACCAGGAATTTCATTTGTTGTTGGGATTCTTTTCCAGGTTCATGCAAAAGCCATGTGAAGGACATTGGTCAACTGCAAAAAGAGTTCTAAAATACTTGAAAGGAACTCAATATTTTGTACTCAAGTACTCTAAGGTAGATGACTTCAACTTAATCAAATATTTTGATTCTAACTTTGTTGGGGATAATGAGACCATAGTATAAAATTCAATCTATCTCATGAGTCTTAGATCAACAATTGTCTCTTGGATATCACGTAAACAGTTAGTTCTAGTAGATTCCACAATAGAGGCAAAATATGTGGCCACTGCAGAAGCGATGAAGGAGATTGTGTGGCTTAGGAAAATACTTGAAGATTTGCAGGACAATCAAGTTAATTCTACTCCTCTTCTAATTGACAATACTTATGCAATTAGGTTGGCCAAGAATCCCAGATTTCATGAACGAACTAAGCACATCAACACAAAGTATCATATTATTTGGTATCATGTAGAGGACAAGACTATTCACTTGAGACATTGTTCCACAAATGATAAAATTGCAGACATATTCACTGAAGCGCTTGGGAAAGAAAAAATTGAGAAGCTTAGAATGATGCTTGGACTCACATACACCCCTTTGAATTAGCGGGGCAGGGGGGGTGTTGGACATGTAATCCCTGGGATTGCGTTATTGTAACAGTAATGTACATATGAAGAGATGTAGGTTATAGGAAGAGTCATCCATTAAGGAAGACAAACAATCATTTATTGTTGTATTTATGCACCTATCAAACTAATGCAATACACTTCAAGTGTGGAGTTACTTTTATGCCCACTCCTAGCCTGACAGATATGACAGATCTTGACACTCTGCATTATTTTTTGGGTCTTCAAGTATTACCACTTTGTGATGTTTTTTTTTCATTTCTCAGTCTAAATATGTGATGGATCTGTTGACACATTTAAAGATGGCTAATTGCAAGCCTTGTTCCACTCCTTTTCAGTCTGGAGTGAAGCTTACTAAAATATGTCAAACACCCGTTGTCGATGCTACACTTTATCGACAATTGGTCGATAGTCTTATTTATCTTACTCATAGTCAGCTTGACATTTCCTTTGTTGTTAATGCGGTTTCTTGGTTCATGCAGGACCCCAAAGAAATCCAATGGAAAGCAGTCAAATGATTTTTTTGCTATCTGAAGGGTACCACTTATTTTGGTATCAAGTATTGTTGTAGTTCATATTCACTAGTTGGATACACTGACTCTGATTGGGTTGGCAACAATGATGATTGGAAGTCCACTTCTGGATATGTGTTTCTCTATAGCACCAAAACTTTGGTGTGGTCATGCAAGAAACAAAAGGTAGTCTCCTTGTCAACTACAGAAGTCGAATATCATGGCGTCGTTCAAGCAAGTACTAAAGATGTATGGATTTTCCAACTTTTGGGAGAGCTTGGCCTTCCTGCTCAGTTCTTGACTACAATCTACTGTGATAACCAAAGTGTCATACACAATGATGAAAATCATGTTGTTCACAGTAAGATGAAACATGTTGATCTCCATACTCACTACTCGAGACAATTGGTTCATGGTACCATTGTCTCTCTTGAATAGTGCACAACAAAAGATCAAGTTGTTGATATCTATTAGGATATTTAAACACTTAGGAGTTAGTTAATATTAACTTGTTCTAAAGTTTCATTAGGTAAAAGTGTGATTCTTAGTGTGTTTCTTTAGTATGCATTTGTAGTTAAGAAATCTGATGGTCATGATGTGTTCCGGACATAGAGTGACCTAGTGGTTCATATTCTCCTTGATTTTAATGACTACATTGATCTGTGTCTTAACACCCAATTGGTCCATGATATCTATTT
The DNA here is from genome assembly GCA_900067695.1 of Picea abies. Classification (NCBI taxonomy): domain Eukaryota; kingdom Viridiplantae; phylum Streptophyta; class Pinopsida; order Pinales; family Pinaceae; genus Picea; species Picea abies. The sequence continues at coordinate 3,812 of CBVK0103950782.1, forward strand.
AAATAACATGGAGGGTCATTTGCTGATGATCGATTTTGATAGAATCTCTTATAAATATCTCTGTAATTTTTTTCTTTTGCATTAATACATTGCTTCAAGTGGCCACATTGGCTTGGGCTATGGATGTTTCCCCATAGGGGTTTTACCACATCAAACCATCGGTGTGTTGATATTTGATCTGGTTGTGTGAGTGGCTATTGAAGGTGTTCATCCTTTGTTGGAATACTTATGTTGTCGAACATGGTATCAAAGTGCATTTGAAGACCCTCTCCCATTGTAGATCGAGATCGTGAAACCGTGTTGTCTCATTTCTAGTTTCTTCCATTTGCATACACTTATAGTATGAGAGTATTGTTCCATTGCATTCGAAGTGCTCATTTCAGTCAAAAACACTTTTTTTTTCACTAAAAAAGGTTTATGTTTTCCCAAGATACGACCATTTCAGTCATATTCAAAGATATAAATCTTGAACATGCCCTTTTAAATTTTTATAGAGTTGATATTTCGATTTTTTTTATTTTCTTTTATTTTCAGGTTGCTACTCCTTTTGATCTGTGTATGCTCTTTCCCCGTATATGATCTCAAAAAATAAAAAACAAACTGGAAAGGGTTTTCCTATATACATATGCTCTTTGTCGTATGCTCTGGGCAATCTCAGTAAATAAGAAATAGAGGGGAATTTTCATTTTCCAAGTAAGCTAACCGAGATCTAACCCATGTTATCATCGGAAAAACAATTTTTTTTTCTTGTGTGAAAAGAGCTTTTTTTTAGTGCACTCTCCAAGGCCATCTTCCACAACACTCCCAATCCTCCTTATAAACAATACAATATGTTTTGCACTAGCTCACTTCATTAAAAGTTGTCTTATTAAGTATGAGGTCTTGAGTTCAAGTCTCTTTTTTGTTACTTTTTTTTTTAAAGTTCATGCTTCCATTGTAAAGTGTATTTCACTTAAATTATAAAAGTGAATCACTACAAGTAGCTTTAATATTTTATTTTAAAGTTATTTATTTTGCATGCAACTTTTTTTAATAAAGTAATTTCATTGTAAAAGTGATCCATGCTTATTCTATAAAAGCGGATCACTTCATAAACAACTTATTTGTAAAAGTGAAGGGGGGTATCACCACGTGGACCAACTTCTACTTTCCACGTGGCTCTTTGATTACAGTATATGCATTTTTTTTAAAAGGCCATAACTTTCACATTTGAAGTCCATTTTCAGTGTCGTTTTTTTTAAACAACCTATTTTTTCGATAGCTTTCCTTATAGACCAATTTCAATGTTTTTTACATATTTAATATGGCTTATCCTAGTGATATTTTTCTTACCAATAGCAACTACTTCAAATGGAAATCCCATATGGAGGATTTATTAAGAAGTAAAGGATTGTACTAGATTACCTTGGGAAAAGAAGAAGAACCCATTGATGATGAAAAATATTCCAAATGGATGAATATAAATGATTAATCCCATGGACTAATCGAAATTTCCATCTCTCACGATTTAAGGTTTCACCTTCAAGGACTTGCTGCCCCAAATAAAGCTTAAGAAAAAATTGAAACTATGTTTGGTAAACAAAATATCGTTCGAGCCCACCAGTTGGATAATCAATCAATGACTTTAAGGCCAAATGCTTTTCCTTGCATTGAATATTACTTATATAAGTTCAAAACACTTATAATTTTGTGTATCGAATGCTAACTAGATCTACCGGAAGATAGATGCATATATATCATTTTTGCTAAGCTTGGTAGTGCATATTTTTTTTTGTATCTACTTTTTATGCCACTAGAGAAGCTCTTGGGAGTGCTTATCAAAAACCCTCTCCTGAGTCCTTTTTTGATGCTCTGATTCAAGATCAAGATAAGTTTTTGCAACTTGGATTGATTAGCACTGTAGGTACATCCAACAAAGACTTAGTGGCCCAACAGAAAGATAAATCAAAGAATCCCAAGAAACAACATCCTCACCATAATAACAATCAAAGCAAGGGTCTCAAACCCTCTCATCCATATTTCGCTCCTAATGGTGACAAATGAGCAAAATCTAAAAATAAGAAGATTGTCAGACATTGCAACTTTTGTGGAAAAGATGGTCATGACGAGTCTAAATTTTTTAAAAAGATGACAAATTTAGAAGCAACAATGAAGAATCACAACACCAATATTGATTCTACTTCTTCTTCTTCTTCTTCTTCTTTTCATGGACATGCACTTTCTGCTTCTCATTTCTCCTTCAATGCAACTTCTACTACTTCTTCTGCTAAGTGGCTTATTGATTCTGGAGCATCTTATCATATGGCTAAGGATAAAGCCACATTTTATGCTCTAAAATAATGTAACACAAAGAAAATATTTGTTAGTGATGATAGATCTCTTAGTGTGGTAGGGTTTGAAACAATTCAAGTAGATAATGGTCGTTTCAATGATGTAATATGTGTTCCAAGTCTTTCCTACAACCTTCTATCAATATGTCAAATCACTCATTCAGGTGAAGGTAAAACCATAGAGTTTTCATCTCACCAAGTTGTAATCAAGAATATAAAAGATCTCAAGCATGTTCTTGCAACTAGAATTGTTGATGATATTACCATGTTGTACAAGTTTGACAACTTTGGGTCATCATTTTTTCCATTAGTTTTTGTTTCTCATAGTGATGACTTGAGAAAAATTTGGCATGAGTAGTTTCATCATCTAAACTACCGTTCATTGCAACAACTATGTAATCAACAAATGGTGACTGGTCTTCCGCTTGTTTCATGTAGAGATGGTTTTTGTGTTGGTTGTGTTCTCAACAAAAATTATCGGGAAAATTTTGACAAATGTGCCTTTTGGCATGCCTCAACCCCTTTACAACTTGTTCACGGTGACTTGTGTTGTCCACTTTCTTCTCCTTTTTTTAGGTGCAAGTATATATTAAATTTCATTGATGACTTTTCCAAACACACTTCTGTTTACTTCTTAAAACTTAAGAGCAGAGTGTTTGACAATTTTTTGGCCTACAAGGCCCTTGTAGAAAAAAAATCTAGTCATCAAATTTAAAGGTTAAGAATAGATAATGGATGTGAATATGTGAACACTAATTTTACAAGTTACTGCATTGCGCAAGGCATCCAAATGAAACACATTTCTCTATATAAACCACAACAAAATGGTGTTGCTAAGAGAAAGAACCACACATTAAAATAAATGGCTAATTGTATGATCCAATTTAAGGGATTAAGTATTAAGTATTAGGCGGAAGCCATTAACTGTGCAAATTACATAGTAAACCACACTCCCACAAAAGCTCTTAAAAATATAACACCAGAAGAAGCATGGACTAAACTTAAGCCAAATGTAAGTCACTTTCGTGTATTTGATAGTGTAACATGAAATCACATTCCTTATGAGAAAAGGAAAGAATTGCAACCTAAAAGTGAGAAGTGTATATTTGTTGGTTATTCCGAAGATGTCAAAGGTTACTGAAGTCTTCAACCACATTGTAATGGAATTATTATTAGAAGAGATGTTAAATTTGATGAAAATCTATTGGCATGCGAGCCTAAGTCAATGTTTGTTCTCTTTATGGCCTACGAACCATCTTCGACGTTTGTGCCTTGTTTTGTTCCTATTATGGTTTCTTTTTCTTCAGATGATGACAGTGATGATACAAATCCACCTTCTCCTGCTCACCTTCCTCCAGATGAGTCCATTGAAATTGAACCTGCACAAGCACCATTGCTTCCTATATGGGTTCGCTCAACACGAGAGGCAGTTGGTGATCTTGTCGGTGATCTTTCATATCAACATCATACTTGTTCACAGTTCCAACGAGCCTCTTCTTTTTTGGCTCAAGTTTAAGAGATTCATGATCTAGAGACATTTGCATAAGATTCAAGTCATCCAGTTTGTGATACAACAATGAATGGAGAGTATCGTTCTTCACTGACAAACGATACTTGAGATCTTGTACCTCTTTCAAAAGGAAGAAAACTTGTTAGATATAAACGGGTCTACAAAACTAAGTATGCATCAGATGGAAGTGTTGAAAGGCACAAGGCTCGATTAGTTGCCAAAGGATTTTCCCAAGTTGAAGGAATTGACTATAAGAAAACATTTTCCCATGTAGCCAAAATGAATTCCATCCGCCTTGTTCTAGCCCTTGTAGCCTCACATAAATGGGAGGTCCATCAGATGGATGTCAAATACGTCTTCTTGCATGGGGATTTACAAGAATAAATATACATAGAACAACCTCTTGACTGTGTCCATAATGACTCTAGCCTTGTTTTTCACCTTAAGAAATCTCTTTATGGTCTTAAGCTAGCTCCCTGAGCTTCATATGCCAAAATGAACAACTTTCTTTTTAACACCAACTTTTCTAGATGTCATTCTAATCCAAATGTTTATACCAAGAAAGTGGGAAGCCATCTCATAATCCTTTTTCTTTATGGTGATGATCTTATCCTCACTGGTAGTGACCCTAAACTTTTAAACCATGTGAAATGACTAACTTAGGATATTTTCACTGTTTCCTTGGCCTCCAAGTTTTGTTGCTATTTGTGACCTTATTCATCGCTTTCACATGGAATATTGTAAGCCAACCCCTTCTCCCTTCCAATATGGAGTCAAACTTGCTACCAATTGTACATCTCTTGAAGTTGATGCCACTTTGTACTGTCAGTTAGTTGGTAGCCTCTTATACTTAACTCATACCAATTCTGATCCTTCCTTTGTTGTTGGTCTTATTTCTCGGTATATGCAAACACCTCGTGAAATCCATTGGAAAACATCTAAGAAGATACTTTAGTATGTCTGGGGTACATTTTATTTCAGGATACATTACATTTCAGGGGGAACTCCTTTATTGGTTGGTTTCACTAATTCATATTTGGTCAGTGACCCTCATGATCGAAAGTCTACTGCAGGTTATGTTTTCAGACTTGGTTCAAGACTTGTCACTTTGGTCTATAAGAAACAACATGCTATTTCTCTTTCTTCAGAAAAAGAAGAGTACCGAGAAATGATTAATACAAGTCAGGAAGCCTTGTGGTTTAAAAGATATTTTCATGGTTTGGATTCCCAGAACAACATCGAACTAGCCTCTGGTGCAACAATTGGAGTGCCATCAAGCTCGCCAAATATCGAGTTTAACATCAACGCAACAAACACATCGAGTTACACATGCACTTCATCTGAAAGCTCATTCATGATCGAGTTATTGAAGTGCTCTTTTTCCCTACAAAATATCAAGTAGCAAACATTTTCACAAAGTCTCTTACAGAAGCCAAGTTTTCCAAACTTCAGTCTATGTTAGGAGTTAGTGAAGTTGTCATTAAGGGAGGATAGGATTTAATGCCTCCTTCCTTCTCTTATTGTGTCACCTTTGTAAATCCTTCAATCTTATTCCAAGTTGTTCTTCAGGGGGGATGTTAGGATATTTAGACACTTAGGAGTTAGTTAAGATTAACTTGGTCTAATGTGTCATTAGGTAAAATTGTGTTTCTTTAGTATGATTTAGTATGCATTTGTAGTTGGGAAATCCAATGGTCATGATATGTTCTCGACATAGAGTGATCTGATGGTTCATATTCTCATTGATCTTAACGACAACAATGATTCGTGGCTTAACACCCAATTGGTCCATGATATCTATTTAAAGAGTATATAGGGCCATTTATCGATGATCAATTGTGATAAAATCTCTTGTAAATATCTCTGTAATATTTTTATTTTGCATTAATAAATTGCTCCAAGTGGCCACGTTGGTTGGGGTCGTGGATGTTTCCTCGTAGGGGTTTTACCATGTCAAAATATGCGTGTATTGATCTTTGATCTAGTTGTGTGAGTGGTTACTAAAGGTGTTCATCCTCTGTTGGAATACTTGTGTTTTCAAACAATATTTTCACCAAAATTTTAGTTGAAGCCAGATTTATCAAGATCCACGCGATGCTTGGGCTTCCAGAAGGTGCGATTATGGGGGGGTGTTCTAGTGATGTAATTTCACCTCATGAATCTCTAGAGTTGTGTGCTACTAGGGGCGTGTTGGAACATCAAACATTAATGGTTCATCACACATATCCTGGGTTCAGTCGATTGAGAGGTCAACCTACATTTGGATACAGTCAATCGGGCGATTGACCAACACACCGCGCTAGTTGGTCAGGTAGTTGGCGTTCCTGTCGATCGGACAGTGGACCAGTAGTCGAAGATACACTACTACATATTGTAAAAATTCCAACATTTTATTTGCGGCGTTATGGACAAAATTGTCCATATTGTCGCAAAATAGAGGAAATTTATAAAAAAAAAATTCATGTTGCCCGATAACGTCGCTCTTTCCACGTTGACGTCTCTCTTGCTACGTTAACGCCGGTCTTGCCACGTTTTCCACTGGAACGTCGCTCTTGCCACGTTTTCCACTAGAACGTCTCTCTTGCCATGTTTGTGAAGATGTATGTCGCAATTGCCACGTTAACGTCGGTCTTGCCACGTTAACATCGCTCTTGCCACATTTTCCACTAGAACGTCTCTCTTGCCACGTTTGTGAAAATGTATGTCGCAATTGCGATGTTTTGGAAACTAGGTTTTCCCCTCCAACGGTCACCTTAGTATGTTCACCAAGTCAAAATACCAACAGTCACTTAGGACTTTTTTACGTCGGAATTGCAACGTTACACAATCTATAAATATGTTGCATTTGAGAGATGTTGTGACAATTTTTCTATAATAATGACGCTTTAAAAAGGGTTTGCGGGTCTTCTCGATGAACAAAAAATAGATATTTGTTTCAGTATAAGTCTGTGGGGAAGAATGTCATAAAATATTAGAGCTGGGAAAAGAATTAAAGAGGGTGAAAAGGGTGACGGTTAATGTTATTTCCCTTGCAAAAATTGTTGTACTAGACGTCCCGAAAGAGTTTTAATAGAAACAGCTACAAAACATTGTAGAAAATATGGGCACATGGATGGGGGATCAAATGAATATCGTCCGATGGTATATACATTCATTATCTGTTTTAATATTTATTATATTCTCAAATTTTATAATGTTTTATACATGCACTAATTTTTCATGATTGTTTGTAATTATAAAGTTAGTTTTTCCCCCTAACTTTATGCACAAAGCACCAAGTAGTAGCAGAAATGATGTTGTAGTACAAGATGAAGAACTTGAAGCAGATAATGAAGATCAAGTTAATGATTCCATGGAAGTAGATGACAATAATAACATAGTTCAAGTTGATGAGACAAATCAAATGATTCAAGACTTATTCGGTCATCTAGATGAGGATCATGGGGACAATAGTGATGGTATTTATGATGAACCTTTGATTGAAAAGGCAAATAAACGACTTTATAAAGGGTCAAGAGCAAATATTCTCTCCACTACATTGTTGCTGGTTTGAAAGTTACGAATCATTTGTGTAACACTTGTATGACACAGATCCTAAGGTATGTAATATGTTACTTTGCATCAACATAAAGGTTGACTATTCCCCATTTTTTTTAGTGTTAATTAATGTGTAAAATAAAAATGCAATATTAATTTACAATCCCTATTCTTTACATTGACTATTTATTTTTTATGTTTTAGATTGTTAGGTGAATTTTTGTTACCCTTGTAAAATATTTTACCTCGCACATATCGAGATTTGCATGCCATTATGAAAGACATTGGAATGGAGTATCAAAGTATAGATGCATGTCCTGATGATCATATTATATATTATGGACAACATGCGTCGAAAACAGAATGTCCGGTATGTGGTATCAGTAGATATCGAACCAATCAAGTAACAAAAATGGTCCCTCGAAAGGTTCTTCGACATATTCCCATAATTCCACGTTTGTAGCGACTGTTCAGGTGTCAAAGCATAGCACAGTTTATGGATTACCATGCATGAAAGAAAATTGAAGATGGTGTTCTTTGAATGCCTACAGATGGTTATGCATTTAAGGAAATTGCTGCAAAATGGACAGAATTTACAGATGAACCTCGTAATGTTAGGCTTTCATTGGCAATTGACGGTGTTAATCCATTTGGAGAGCTTCGGTCTGTTTACTCGTGGCCTATTTTTGTTATCAACAATAACATTCCTCCTTGGATGTCAATAAAGAGGAAGCACATAATGTTGACAATGATTATTCCAGGTATTTATTTACATTAATTTTTTGAATTTAAATTTTTCATTTTTCTCTTTTTTTGCATAACATCTTTTATTTATTTATTTACGTATATATACATACCATGGTAGTAATCTCGTGTAATTTCAAACAATTAGGTAAGTACCAAGTTAAAGATATGAATGTGTATATCGAGCCTCTTATCGATGAGCTACTAAAGTTATGGGAGGGCATCACTATGTATGACATTTGTAAACCAATTGGGCAGAAGAGATTTCAATGTCGTGGAATACTTTTATGGACAATTCATGATGCCCCAGGACTAACACATTTTTGTGGTATGTAACATTCCATATTGCACGCTTGCATAGTATATAATTAATTGATTATATCATGCATGTTGTTTAAATAATCATTTCGTATATATATTAATAATTGATATTAATCCATCTGTTGTAGGTCTTCAAACAAAGGGTAAATTTGCATGTCCATTTTGTGGTCCTAAGGTGAAATCTCGTCGGTCAAAAAGTTTAGGAAAGGAGGCGTTTGATGAGTATAGAAACTTCCTTTATAAGAACCATAAGTATCGTACTACTGAAAAAGATCTTTTCAATGGGAAACAAGAAACTGGACTAAAACCACAAAGAATGACACCTCGCCTATGGAAGTTGTCATATGACAGAATTAATCCTCGAGGTACGCATTTTGTTTATGTATCGTAAATGGAATCATGTTTTGAAATTTTATTTTAATTATTCATTTTATTTTACCGCATTTGATAAATAGTATTCTGATTTTTTTTATGATTCATCAATGTCATCGTCGTGAAGGTAGTATTAATGGGCTTCCACGAGGAATGAAATGTTATCCCACTCAATTCATGAGGTTGCCTTACTATAAGGACCTAAAAATAGTTCATTTATTTTATACAATGCATATTGGGAAGAATGTGACAAAAACATTATGGCGAATCATAGATGGCAGGAGGGATAAAGAAAAAATTGTCAAAATTTGTAATGACATTCAAGAATCCAATCATGCAATGCAAAGTGTGATCCGATAAAATAACGATGGAGTCCAAAATAACCTTCCATGGTTATTAACAGAGCAACAAAGAAATGGTGTAAAAGAGGTCATTCAGAAAATTAAATTTCCCACAGATTTTTGTTCAAACATAAAGAATATCTTAACGAAGAAAGGTGAATTTGGTGGGGTAAAAACACATGATTGGAATACCTTCATTAAGGTAATTAATCAATTTAGTATCCATATTTATATATTGGTCGTGTACATTTTTTGATATTTTTATTTTTTTGTCTAGTTTTGAACAAGTAACGATTCATTTTTATTGTTACAGTATGTTCTACCTCTATCTCTCCCAAACGACTTTGACAACAATGTCAAACAAGTTATATATGATCTTGGAAAATACATGAGGTAAGTAGCTGTAATATATATGCAAAAAAAAAAAATCAAATTTGTGTTGTACTTGATGACATGTGTTTTACTTGTAATGTAATATGTATTTATATGTTTTGTTGAAACATGCTATTTTCTTGCGTCATGATCTGTAGATGGTTGTCATTGAAAGAAATCCATGAAGATGATATAAAGTATTGGAAGAGAGAAATTCCTCGGCTAATGTGTGAAATGCAAAAATATCTACCTCCATCATTTTTCAATGCACAAGAACATTACCTCATACACCAAGTTGAGGAGATTGAAATATGTGGACCTATACACACAAGGTCAATGTGGATGGTGGAGAGGCACTTGAAATCATTGAAGGCTTTGGTTAGACAAAGAGCACGTCCTGAGGGTTCTATGGTGGAGGGATATATGGTATATGAATCCATGGTGTATATTAGTTAGTATCTTCCTAAATTAGTAGCACAAGCTATGCATGCAGTGGATTGCATTTGGGATGTGAACTCCATCAAAAAATTTGAAAGGGAGCAGTTGTTGGGGAAAGGTACAATGAAGAAAGTGAGAGGCAATTAAAATGTGGATATTTTTAATAAATATTAATTTCTCGTTTTGTTGTGTATATGATTATACTCATTTAATATTTATTCTTTCATCATTTATTATTAATATTTACCATGGTTATAACTAATATTTAATATTGGTGAATTGTGATTTTTTGATCGGTCAGTTGCTCAAGATTGGGATGCATTACATTTATACATTGCAAATAATCTGGACTGGATGAAGGTATGGATTGACAGATGTAAAGAACGTCATGGCGGTAGGTTATCATGGAAATAACTATCTAAATTGGTTAGAGAAGCTCGTCGTAATGGAGATTTTGATGTTACGCAGAGGGAAATAGATTTAGCATATTGTTTGAAAGATGGAAAGGCAAGCAAATTCACCCATTTTATTCAGTTATTTTATATTATATTAATGTGACTGTAGATGTGTTTCCTTCATATTATACTTTCCAAATTATATAAATTTGTTTATTATTAATTGACAATGCATATTTTACATGTCTGACATATTGCAGTTGAA
>CBVK0103950849.1:0-10498 GCA_900067695.1 Picea abies
TTGCTTTCATTCTGTCAATTTAATTAAAATTATTTCATGTTGTCGTGCCTTTTCTATCTGTTAATTTAATTGAAATTATTTCATATTTGGCTCTTGCATATCTCAAATCTGATGAATAGCCTTGCTTTCTTTCTGTCAATTTCATTGAAATTATTTCGTATTTGTCTCTTGCATATCTCAAATCTCATGAATAGTCTTTCTTTCATTTTGTCAATTTAATTGAAATTATTTCATGTTCTCATCCCCAAAAATCTCATGCATAGACTTGCTTTCGTTCAGTCAATTTAATTGATATTATTTCATGTTCGGCTCTACTCCTTTAGATGCAAACCGTCGTTGGTTGAAAGAGTTGATAGAGAAAGGAAGGAAGTCCATCCTTCAATATGGTTTGAGCATTTGATATGCTTTGACACCCTCGTTATTGAAACCCTCCTTGAACGGATCTGAGCCCTCGATCTCCACTGCTAAATGAATTGAATCTCTGATACATTTCTCTTCTCTTCGCTCTCTTCCATGTTTATTAAATTTAATTTTTCATTACCGTATCTTGACATATCTATTTAGTAGTTAAGTTTTCTTCCATGTTTATTAAATATACGTTTTCATTATAGTATATTGACATATCTATTTAGCAGTTAAGTTTTCATTAAGATAGCTTGACATACCTATTTAGTAGTTAACACGTTGGCTTTGCTTTATCCAGAGGTTTATTCATATGTTTTTCTCATTAGATTAACCTACTGGCTTTGCTTTATCCATATGTTTAGTAGCTATATTATCTCCCTTTGGGTTAACAAACATTAAAGTTAAAAGTGTAACCGTTAATTCAATAATTCTTTCCTTATTATTGAATTTAGGTTTTTTCAAAGTTAAAATAGCCATGGTCACATATATTTAGATATTGAATTGTTTATTAGTTTAATAATTATAAGGAATTAAATATTCCTCATGAACATTTGTTTAATGCCATCTGTATTAACTCATTAGTCAACTAACCAACCTTTGCTATGCATTTTAGTTCCTTAAACGTATAATCCATTATAATTCATTTCAATGTACATTATAATTGATTTCATTGTATATGGTATTTTTTTTTAATTAAAAGAACAAAAGTTTCATCCATGCTATTTAATTCCTTACACCGGCATCATGATTTTGATTTTGATTTTTTTAAGTAAAAAAAATTAAGATTTTAATAGATTTTTTAATAGATTTTAATCACATAATATAATAATATAGTGTTTATTAAACATTGAATGTTAATCACCATTACAGTTTATCTCCTACTATAATGGCCGTGTAATTTTTTTATTTTTTTTCCTATTTCTATGTACGGTTGTTTTTATTTTTATTTTATATAAATTAAAGTTTTAAGAAAATGTAATATTATGTTTATAGTTGTTTTTGTTTAATGAATTAAATAGAAGTTTCTATATCCCTCCTTTAAGTAAAAAAAAATATATTTTATTATGTGATCTATATTATATTTAACTTAAAATATTTCTCAATACAATATTTTTGGAGTTTATCATTTCTTTAAGTAAATTGAAAAATTATGCTATTATGTGATCTATATTATCTTTAACTTAAAATACTTCTAAATACAATATTTTTTGGAGTTTACATAATTTTTAAATTTATTATTAAGGTTAATTGTTTTCTTTGTGATTTTTTCTTTTAAATTTATAACACTTCTTTATGTTTGTTGTTATTATTTATATTGTTTTGTATTTTTTATTAGAATTATCTAATTTTTACTTCACATGATATAATAGATATGTGTTTCTTTATTTATGGAAAATAACTAGTTTGCATAAATCTATATATTGTTATATTAGAAATTTATTCGATAAAATATTCTAGTTTAAGTAAGGAAGTATTATGTGAGGCTTGAGCATAGGATTTAGGCTTGGGGTTTTGTCTTTAAGATTAAAAGGATTAGGATTGAGAATATGATTAGGGGTCAAGATTAAGCTTAGGCCTAGGCTAGTCTAGGTTAGAGTGGGTTAATTTAGGCTAGCCTAAGGTAGGTTATGATACACTAGGATATGATATGAGATTCTAGGGTAGGTTAAGGTTCTGGATAGGCTATGGTAAGCTAGGGTAAGGTAGCTTAGGATAGGGTGATGTAAGCTACGGTAGAGTGGATTACTTTAGGGTAGGATAAGGTAGCATAGGATACACTAGTTTATGCTAGGATATGTTAGGGTAGGCTAAGGTGGTAGGATAGGCTATAGTAAAGTAGGGTAAGGTAGGTTAGTCTAGGATGATGTAAGCTGGGATAGGATAAATTACAATAGGATATCCTAAGGTACGATAAGATATATTAGGGTAAGGTAGGATATGCTAGGCTAAGTTAAGGCATGATAGGTTAGCCTTGGTGAAGATAAGATAAACTGGGCTAGGTTAGAGTAGTCTAGGCTAGGATAGGCTATGGTATGCTAGGGTAGGATAGAATAGTGTAGGCTAGGGTAGGCTAGGGTAATATAGAGTACGATAGGATAGGTAGGCTAGGCTAGGTTAAGGTAGGCTAGGGTAGAGTAGGTTAAGGTAGACTAGATTAAGATAAGCTAAGTTAGAGTGGACTAGGCTAGGCTAGCTTAGAGTGGGCAAGGACATGATATCATAAGCTAGACTAGGCTAGGATATGATAGGCTAGAGTAGGATAGAATAGGATAGAGTAAGATAGAATAGTCTAGAGTAGGATAGGATTGGATAGAGTAGGCTAGGAAAGGTTAAGGTAGCATAGGATAGAGTAGGCTAGGAAAGTTTAAGGTAGCGTAGGCTAGAGTATTCTAGGCTAGGAAATAATAAGATAGAGTAGGCTAGGCTAGAGAAAGCTGGGATAGAATGGGCTAGGCTAGAGTAGGATAGGATAGGATAGACTCAAATAGGGTAGGCTAGAATAGGATAGGATAGAGTAGGCTAGGTTAGGATAGATTCACATACATTAGTATATAGTAGGCCAGGAAATGTTAAGGTAGGGTAGGATAAGAAATGTTAAGTTAGGCTAGGCTAGGATATGAATGGTTAGGATAAGCTACAATGGGCTAGGATAGAGTAGGATAGAGTAGGATAGAGTCATATCGGTTAGGCTAGAGTAGGCTAGAAAAATATAGAGTTAGATAGGCTAGTCTAGAGTAGGGTAGGATAGCAAGTCTAGGCTAGAGTAGGCTAGGCAAGGTTAATGTAAGGGAGGATAGGTAGGCTAGGGTAGTATAGAATAAGTAAGAGTAACCTAAGATAGGCTAATTTAATGTAGGATAGGGTAGTCTAGGTTAGGTTAGGTTAGTTTTCGCTAGATTTTTCTAGGCTTGGATAGGCTAGGGTAGTTATAATGTACCTCAAAATCACCATAAAAAAATAAAATTATTAGTACATTTATCCTTGAAAAGTTTTGATGTCAGAAGCAGGTAAGATTTCTGTTAGAAAACTTGAGTCTGAAGGTTTGTTAGAGTCCTTATTGTCATCGAATTCCCTTACCATTCAGCTTAAGTTTTCTAATCGACGAAATCATGAGTATCTTCTCATCACTTTAATGTTTTATCGACGATATAATTACTCTCTTATCTGCTAGTACCTATAATACTACCATAGTCTTAACAATACAAGAAACTTAGGGGTTTTTATGACCAAAAACCTACATAAAAATATTACCCTATGTCTGCAATATAGTCAACTCGTAATCTGGTCTGTTACTCCCATACTCCTATCAGGGATGGAGATTCTCCAACGTTCTTTTACCAGTCCATTCATTACATTAATATATTTGTTCCCATAATAATAAGTTTCTTCTAAGTCCCTACCATTTTGTGAATAAAACAAAGGTCAATCAGGTTTCGGTGACCACAAGTGTCAAACAAAGTAAAGGACCCTATGGTTTTTTCGGAATCTGAAATACAAAATGACTGTGGGCCAGCATATTTGGGTTTCAACATTCGGGGTTTTGCGAGTATAAGAGTCAAACATCAACACACAACATTTCCTGAATTTGCGACAAGATGTCGAGTACTTCGGGTTTCGGTGTTCGGGTTTTCCTGAGCAGAGTACACTAGACTAGGTTGATGTAGACTAGACCATGCTAGGTTAAGAAAGTTTTGACTAGGTTAAGCTAGGTTAACCTAGGATAGGCTAGGATAATGTAGGATAGGTTAGGCTAGGATAGTCTAGTTTATGCTAGGATAGGCTTGAGTAGGCTACGCTGGGATTGAGTGTGCTAGGATAGGCTAGAGTGGCCTCGGAAAGGATATAGTGGGATATGGTAGGCTAGAGTGTAATGTACCTCAAAATTTACATAAAAAAAAATTAATTGGGAACTTTGGGTTGGTTCTGTGACTTTAAAGATTTTAAGTCATTCGTCAACCATAATGTACAACAGTCCTATTGCCATTCTCTTTCTATGTCTTTAAATTTTTTCAGTCATTCGTCAATCATAATGTACAATAGTCTTATTGTCTTTTACTTCTCTATCCTATTTTAACATAAACTCATCACTTCCTATTTTGGTATTGAGTTATATACGAACATAGGTACATAGCTAGGAATATCCTATTTCATTACAACTTGTTATTATCTACTATTTTTGTTGCCAAAACCCACTTTATGATATGGGGATGCAACTACTTAGGGTCACTATCATATGAATGCGAGGGTTATAGATGTAAGACCTTATAACGCTCATTATGATATATATATAATTATATGATCTACAAGGAGAGGTTAACATTATTCGGAAACAAATGTGATTTGGGTATAAAAATCGGGCACTAAACTTGCACCATTGAATATAAAGCATGCAGGGGATAACTTGTGAAGGTTATGGTTATGATTGCGCTAACATAAAACTACTCAGTAAGTAACAACATTAGGATGTCTGCTTCAGATGGTTGATGCAATGGTAGTTGGAATCAACATATAACGGTATAGTAAGGTGATAAGAGTAACCCTAAGTAGGCCATCTATAACGGTATAGTAAGGTGATAAGAGTAACCCTAAGTAGGCCATCCAGTTACCTCACCATTAATACTCTCAGCAACCGATACAGGTTGGAACCCTCATGCCTTAAAGACCTGTCTGCAACATTTAAAGCACCTGGGATACATTTATTCGATTCAGAGTTTGACTGGCATGCCCCAATGAGATGTCGACACTTAACATATATTCATATGGTCCAAGTACGAAGACCCCATCCCATTTACTCCATGGGAAATGTTACTCCCTCACTTTCACTTTCATTCTGGTTTTGGTTTGGTGAAGGAGGAAGAACCGTCTCAAACCACTTTTCGTTTTCATTCTGGTTTTGGTTTAGTGGAGGAAGGAATGTCTCAGACCATTTTTGTTTGCCTTTAGCATCGTGGTCATGATTTTATGATTCGTCCCCTACGCCAGATGGGTGGAGGTCTTGGAAGGAACTTCTCGACAACAACTCTGGGCGGGGTAAGTTTACCCTTGATTATTCTTTTATTTGAGAATTCAAATATTTTTGCCTCGTAAGTAGGTCTCTGCATGCTCCTCTTCTTGGTCATTCCTCAGTAGTACTCTTGTTTTACTTCTATATTACTGTGGTAAAAACGATTTGGGGTAATCTAGCAAGGTTTTAGGTCCTTTCATAGTTTTACCCACTTTCTTTACACTATCCAACCTGTCGACGCTGAGCCATTCTCCTCTTATGGAGGAACGTATCATGATGTTTGTTATCAATGTGCACTTGGAATCTTTATTTTGATTGAACCTTTGTTATTGGACCTTTGTGTAACAGACCTTTCGGCACATTATTAATCTTGTAAAACTTCTATGTTTGATTAAAGTGTTCACTAGTGTCATTGCATTGATTAGAAGTGAAGTTCTAATGGTCCAAGGCGTTTTAATCCTTATACGCCTATCATTTTCTTGCAATGTTTCTTTGGATTAGACACTGGTATTTATCACTAATGATGGGCCCCTTGATGTCCGAGGGTACGCATCAGGGAGACACGAACTCCTCTTCCCCTTTTGGTATGGGAGGTGTAGCGTGATGGAAGAAGGAAAAACCCTCCATTACAGTTAAGTATTCATCGACCCCCTTTCTAAATACATTCTATTATGTAACTTAATCATATTATTTTGTTGAATATATTATAATTCTTCACAATATTTTTTGTAGGTGCAGTCACGCCGAAGTATGGAGATGCCCTCTTCACTCCTTTAAGATGTATTTGGGTTCCAACATAGTGCCCTTATGTCTAAGTCCTTTCAAGTTTACATGTACTGATGGTCAAGGCTATGTCTTGTTCCTAATGTCTGAAGATTTTTAGTTCCAAGTTCTGTATTAGTTGATACAAGTTACACCCTGATTTGTATAAATATTTGGGTACATAGAACAATATGCCAATCTTCCACCTAGTTGGATATTTGATAACTAGATAGTTGTTCCATTTAAGTAATGTGCTCATTATATATGGAGTGTCATGTTGATGTGGATATGGGATTCTAATCTATCTCTTTCTGTATTTAATACTCTCCTCTATATATTTCGAAAACGGTTTTGTTATTACAGATTCAAATTCTTTTCTAAGTTATTCTAGTTATTTTTCCAGAATTAAATCTCACTATTTATTGTACAGTCCCTTCCCAAAATGATTTGGCCATGCATAACAGTATGCCTAAGGGTTTTGGTTTTCCACAGAATTTGTATGATGACTCCCAGATTTCGTTTATACTTATATTTTGATATAAAATTAGTTTTGGGTTTATGCATCATATGCCATTTACCTTTTGTTTCTATTATGGCGACTAAACCAGCCTTTATTAGTCTACTCACCAGAAAATAGATAGCATTATTAATACGACAAAAAATTTGTGGTTATGTTGTAGGTGATCCTTTTAATAGATTCATTTCTAGTTTATTGTCTTAACCATACTGATTTATATATATACTTAAGTCTTTCTGTAATGGGGTTTGTGGAGTTTTTCGAAATTATTTTCCTACTTATATATTTATATATCCTCTTAGTGAGTTTTTCGAAATTATTTTCCTACTTATATATTTATATATCCTCTTAGTTCTTCTGGATTCTGTTGTAGTTAGTTTACTACAGTGTCATTGTTCCACTGACACATAACACCCATTATAATATATATATCGGTTCATAAAAATAACGATACAGGTTTACATGCATATGGAATAATACTTCAATGATGTAGGGTATATTTGTTTGAATTTGAATTGTATACTCATTAGAGGAGTCTCATTGTATACTACAATCATCTACAGGAAATATAATTCTCCATAGACATTGACATGCACGACTTCCCTCACGTTATGCAACCAATTTTATTCTTTTTTTCTCAACAAAAAAATAGTTAAAGAGGTAGGGATGGTCTGTGGTCCATTCTATTAAGAGATTAGTAACTTTACAGGTCTCGTCTTACTAGTAAATAAATTCAGTGACCTTAATAATTACTCAACATCACATCTAAATAGATAAGTCCATTTCTAGATAACGACTAGGGAGTAAAATGATAGGTCTTCCCACCACAGTATTAAACCAGATATTCATACATCGAAGTAAACAGATTGCAGCACATGACATTTAACTAGTATAACGTAGAGTTGCATATCTGAATCCAAATTGTGGGAAGCCAAAGGGAACAACCACGTTCCTCCCAAGCATAGAATAGGGAAGCCAATCTACTTGTCTAATTCACCCCCTAGTCTCTACCCAATAGTCATAATAATTAATTACAATTATTAAATTTGAAATTTGGAATTTCCATAAATGGAAATTTTTTTCCAAATCCGAACTTACTAAAAACGAAATAATTTCCCAACAAATTTAAATTTCAAAAATACTTTATTTTTGGGGATGTCACACCCTTTCCCCCTTCAGTAAAACACTGTCCTCAGTGTTCGTTCCTTTCTTGGAACAAGATTGGATGAGATTTCTGCAAATCTCCCTTCAGCTCCAAAGTGGCTTCCTTAGGACTAAAGTGCTTCCATTGCACCTTTACCTGAGTGACAAATCTGTTCTAAAGTGATATTTCTCTCTGGTCCAGAATATGCAGGGGTTCCACCTAGAACTTGCCTTCGGGTTCCACATGCACCAAGTTCCAATCAATCATATGAGTAGGATCATGAACATATTTTTTTAACAAAGAAACATGAAATACATTATGAATTCTTAGATTAGCTAGGAGTGCAAGTTGGTATGCTACGGGTTCGATTCGAGTTAGTATCTTGAAGGGCCCACAAAACTTGGGTGCCATCTTGGAACATTTCCCTAACTTCAACAAACTTTTTTGGGCTTTGATCTTCAAATAAACGTGGTCTCCCACTTGAAATTCCAAGTGTCTTCTTTTTTGATATGCATAGCTTTTCTGCCTGTCCTTTGCTTCTTTTAAATTCTATTGTACCTTCCTTACCATGTTCTCCATTTCTTGGAGCATCTCTGGTCCAACCATGAGTCTGTCAGCAAGGTTATCCCGGCTAATTGGAGTCATACACCGTCTTCTGTACAGTACCTCGAAAGGGCTTAACTTGGCCAAAGTTTGGTACCCATTATTATATGCAGATTCTACCAAGTGTATATAGTCTTCCCACTTGTTTGGTTTTGTTCTTACGTACATGTGGAGCATATCCTCTACAATTTGGTTTGTCCTTTCAGTCTGTCCATCCATTTGTGGATGATAACTCGTACTGAAATTCAATTTAGTATTTAGCCCTGCAAGCAACTCCTTCCAAAAAGAGGATGTGAACTTTACGTCTCTATCTGAAATCGCCATTTTTAGGAATACCATGCAGTCTAAAAATTTATTTCATGAATATTTCAACAATGTTTATATCTTTAAAAGTAGACTTTATAGGAATAAAGTGTACAGACTGACTGAATTTATCGATTACAACCATGATAGAATCGTTTCATTTCTGATTTTTAGGAAAACCTGTTATAAAATCTAGCGATATGGTCTCCCACTTCCATTCTGGTACTGGTAATGGTTCTAATAGGTCGGTTGGGTGCTAGTGTTTGACCTTAACCTGCTGACAATCTTGGCACCTAGCCAAGTATTTAGTTGTTTTACCCTTCATATTATGCCAATAAAATAGTTTTCTAAGTGTTGTTATCATTTTCTGGTAACCTGAATGGCCAAAATATGGTTTCTTATGCACTTCGTCCAAGACGGTTAGTTTTAACTCTGCAAAATCTGGTAAATAAATCCTATTTTTAAATCATAGTAGTCCCTTTTTGTTGATACTTAGATCCGTTTTAACTGAGTTTGGGGTATTGTTCTGTAATTCTGTCATTACCTTAGTGTAATTTCCATCATTAATACCTGTTGTTCTTATCCTTTGTTCCAAATCACTTCTGGACCTGCTAATACTTATCTCAAATATCCCATGGACTCTTTTTCTTAAAGCGTTTGCTACTTTATTTTCCTTACCCTTGATATGTCTGACCTCGAAGTTGAATTCTCTTAAGAAGGCTAGACATCTTGCTTGTCTTGCATTAAGGTCTGGTTGGTCAAACAGATATTTTAATCTGCTATTATCCGTTAATAGTAGGAATTTTCTGCCCATTATGTAGTGTCACCACATTTTTAAGGCATGTATTATTGCTACTAATTCTAAGTCATGAGTGACATAATTTCGTTCGTGTTCCTTTAATTTCCGAGACTCATAACAAATAACGTGTCCCTCCTGAGTGAGGACACCACCTATCCCTTCTTTAGTTGCATCCACACATACTATGAAGTCTTTATCGAGGTCTACTACCTTCAATATGGGTGCAGTTGTCAATAATCCCTTCAATTTGTTAAAGCTATCTTGGCACTTTTCTGACTAGTTAAACTTGGTTCCTTTCTTTTGTAATGAAGTGATAGGGTAGGCTATCCTAGATCTTGGCACTTTTCTGACCAGTTAAACTTGGTTCCTTTCTTTTGTAATGAAGTGATAAGGTAGGCTATCCTGGAAAACCCTTCTATAAACCTGTGGTAATATCTGGTGATTCCCATGAACGACCATATATCTGCTACATCCTTGGGCATCGACCATTCCATAATGGATTTTGTCTTTTTCGAGTCTACGACAATGGCTTCTGCTGAAATCACATGTCCTAAATATTGTATTTCTTTCTGATAGAAGTCACACTTGTCAAATTTGGCATACAATTTGTGTTTCCTCAATGTCTGCAGAACTATCCTTAAGTGTTCATCATGTTCTTCTTCTATTTTTTAATAGACTAGAATATCGTCGATAAATACTACCACGAACGTGTCTAAGTACTGACTAAAAACACTGTTCATTAGACACATAAATGTGGCTGGCACGTCAGTGAGTTAGAAAGGTATGACTATGAATTCCTAGTGTCGATACCTTGTCTGAAAGGTTATTTTACTTATTTCCTCATATTTTATCCTAACTTGATGACAACTGGATCGTAAATCCAACTTTGAAAAGATCTTGGCCCCACCTACTTGTTCGAACAGATCATTTATCCTTGGTAAGGGGTATTTGTTCTTAATA
>CBVK0103950868.1:0-17949 GCA_900067695.1 Picea abies
TTCATGGAGACAGTTCAAAAGCTACATGGAAGCCCAAAGATTATTGTAAGTGACAGAGATCCTATCTTCACTGAACATTTTTGGACAGGATTATTTTCTTGTTTGGGTACTCAATTGGCTCATAGCTCATCCTATCATCCTCAATCTGATGGACAAACCGAGATAGTGAACAAATGTCTGGAAGGATACCTTCATTTCTTTGTCTCTAATAAAAAAACACAATGGTTCAAATGGTTACCCTTGGCAGAATGGTGGTATAACACTTCCTTTCATACTGCAACAAAAATGACACCATGTATGGCACTTTATGGATATTGTTGTTCCAGAGTCTATACTTAAGGCTTAGAAGTACAGTGTCTAGTCATCCGAAAGTGGGTAAAGGGTGGAGAAGAGAGAAACATCAACCTTCGACAAAGGAAACTAGGGAAGATTTCTACGTTGGCGTTGTCTAGCTTCCAACTGTTCTTGGATGGTTATATCATGTTCAATCGTTGCCCATGAACGTTCAAGTTCAACCTGGGTAGTAGTTGTTTTAAGAATAGTATCGAAAAGGTTTAATAAAATGTGCATTTGATTTGATAATTCGGGTTCGATATTGGGTTGTTTTGGTACAGGGACATTCATGGA
Source organism: Picea abies (assembly GCA_900067695.1). NCBI lineage: Eukaryota > Viridiplantae > Streptophyta > Pinopsida > Pinales > Pinaceae > Picea > Picea abies. The sequence continues at coordinate 628 of CBVK0103950868.1, forward strand.
GGAACAGTGAAATAATAAAAACTTCAGAGGGAAATTAAGTGTTGTCTCAATTCGGTCATATAAAAGAGAATTTACGGTTTTGGAAATAAAACAGGATGCAAATCAAAGGCTCTTTCCCGTAACTAAGTTATATCCTAATAAAATGTATGAGGTGGGAGAAAAACATTTAGTTGTCTATCAAGTAAGGCTCCTATCAAGGGAGAATATCACGTATAAACAGAAGAGGAAAACTGTAAGGAAATAACCCAATGAAGCATAAAATATATATAGAATTCTGAAAGTGTTGATTGGTCTTACACCTGTTGATAGCTGGTATAGAGGAAAAACAATAAACAATTATAGAAAACCAAAATTCATTTGCTATAGTAGTGGTCATACTAAATTAGAACGAAGCATTCATCAGTTATGAATATGAAATGAAATGAAATATGAGATACAAGAAAACAAACTCATAACACAGTCGTGATGGAATTGAGAATCTTTAGATTTTCTTTGTATTCACTCTCAAAATGTAAAAACTTTGTTACAATCGACACAAAAAGGTCCATCCTTTTTTCTTTCTTTCTATGGTACATTTATATAGTTTTAAAATAAGACGGAATCTCAATCGTTACAAAAATTTCAGTTATGATAGGGAGGAGAGCAATCGCTACATTTCTTCTTCTCTGTCTGCACTTGGTGCCAGAAGTTTGTCCTTGCGCATGCTCAATATAGGTGACACATCTTTCAACCAGTCGAGATATCAGCCTTGACAGTTCTGCTTGACAGTTGGCCTCAAAAGAGTAACAATCTCGGGCTAATTGTGGAAGCTTGTCTTCCATCTGTCTGTCTATGATGTTGATAGCACATAATTGTGCGCTTGGTTTAATCATACATTTGTCTATTTGGACTATGTCTTCCATAGTCACTTGGGAGATCTCGGCTGAATCTCTTTCCTCTTTTTCCTTTAAATCGAGCGAGATTTTTTCCATATTCATTTGAATCAATGCCTCGGCATTACCTCCGCTATCAATGCCTAGAAGATTACCATCTATAGAACTAGAGGCCTCTTCTAAGGAATTCCTTACCCTTTTGGCTTGCAGCTTGCCTTCTACGATGTTGTTCTCCCATTCTTTTAATAGAATGTTTCCTCTAGTTTGCTCTGAGATGGTGAACTTGGGAGTACTTCCCGAATCCCTGTTGTTTGTGGCTATCATAGCCTCTTGGAAGGTGACCCGTGCTGCTCCAACTTCCCTTTCTCTAGCAGTTAAATTCTCCAAAACTTGATTAACCAGCAAGCAGTTGTCCCGAATCTCCTCTACCTTGCCGAGTAGATTTCGTTGGGCCACAGAGACTCTAATTTGAATCTCCATCGCCTGGGACTGAAACATACTGATATCTATCACTCTGCTTTCGGTGATTTCCACCCTAGCCTACAGCTGTTGGATCAAATCTTTCTGTTGGCTCGCTTGCATATGACTATCCCGAACCACCAGTTGTGCTTGTTAGAGCTTAGTCTTGAGCAGCTCTATCTCATTTTTATCGGCCAACCTTGCTGGCTCTATACCTACACTCACCTGGTCTTTGGCAGTCTCTGTTGTTGTGGCTAGTCTATCTTCTAGGGTCTTGATAAGGTGATTCTTTTGTTTCAACTGGTTTTTCAAGACCCCAACTGAAAATTGATTCATCGTGGCGTATTCTCCTAATGTCCCTGCTATTTTAGTCGTGAATTGTTCATTCTTCTTGTCTTTTCCATCAGTTATAACTTTGTATTTCTTGGTTGTTGAATCTCCTTCCTGATAGAATTCCCTCTTTACCACTGCCTTTCTCTTCTTATCAAAGAAGAACTCATTTGGAGGGAGTTCTTCTACCCTTATAGGCCTCAACTCTTCATTGAAGATCCATCTTGCGTCAATATTTCCCTGAGTTGACTGCAAGGGAGTAACTGATGTGATAGGTTCTCCGATCTGCTTGACTAATTTTCCCGGAGTAGTAACCAGACTCTGCTTCTTTGGCAGGTCGAGAGTATTTATCTCTACTTTCGGACTCTTAGTTTTCTCTCCCTCGTCCTGGTGTTTTTCTTGATCGGGAGTCGCATCCTTAGAGCCTTCAACATCTTTTTGTTTCACCTCCATCGTACTTGGACTCTCACCTCGCAACACTGCAGGAACACAACTGCATCGATGTTCTTGGAACTTCAAAACATCGTCTCTTTCCTCAGGTGCCAAGGTTTGCATCCGAGCTAGAATCGCAGCATATGACCTTGCGCCTTGGAAAATTTCATCCGAGGGTGAATTCTCATGCTCAAATATCTTGAGCCTGCAACTGGCCAAATGATTGCTCACGACCCTTTACGGATCGTGCTTCTTGTATTCAATGAGGACCAAATTTAGGTCTTCCATGGTTGTTGCCTCAGCTTTGGCATGCCTGAAATCTAATAAAGAATATGAATTTAAATGAATAGGAAAAGGTGGCCATACCTTCTTTGAGTATCCCTTAAGCTCCTTACTTATACCACCGATTATTGTTTGTCTAGCAACCTCACGACAAGCCAGCTTGTTGAGAATGAACAATGGAAATGCATGTGGGGGAACAGAAGCCCCGAAAACTCTGAGATATGAAAATTCATCTTCTACATACCAGTCAGCTATGTTGCTCAGATTTGTCACTATACTGTCCGAGATCCTGGGTGGCGGGTGACCGAAAATAGTGACATGCAGAGGCACCATCACCCAGTTGAAGATTTTGTATACGAAATTTGTCGCTTTGTTTTCCTATAATTTCGAATGATAGACGTGGATGGGCTTGTCCTCTGTTGGAGTCCAACTCCAGCTCATTAAGGGAAATGGTGTTAAAAAACACACGGCGTCCATAATGTATGCAGACATGAAAAATGAAGAAGTCTTTCCACTCTCTTTCTGTTCCTGATACTCTGTGACCCGACTAGTCAAGCTATCGGACAACATTTTCTCCCAATCGAAGGAACATCCTTCGGCGACCCGAAATATTAGAGGCACCCATGGAAGAAATAAATGTGAGGTGTCCTCTCTCCCGTATAATCTGCATGTCATCATAGCTACATACTTGTACTATGGTTCTAAGGAGGCTATTGAATATATACCATGACTGTCTGCCCTGAACTTCGCAAAGTGCGAAACCCAATCTCTTATTAAGATAGACATGGTTTTTTCATACTGCACACATTCCTTCTGTTTAAACTCATCCAAGAATTCGGCACCATATGTATAGTCGAACATTGTGGGCAACTTATACATGGCTTGCAGATGTTCAGGCCTGAAAGTCCCAATGGTGACCTTCTACTCATTCATGATGGTTCTGGTTGGTATGTTCACATGGTCTAATGCCCATCGGACCATGTCATAATATGGGAACAATTTTCTCCTGGACACTACTTTATGCATTCCCAATTGAATGACGATCTCATAGTTGGTGGTTATGTCATCTTTTTCATTGTCGTTGGAATCATCGGAATAATCCACCAATTCGGCCTGTAGAACATCAGAAATGAGCAACCAGTTTGGGATAGAGTCAACACTTCAAGGTGAAGTATCACTAATGTTGTTCGAACCTTGTCCCAATACCTCAACACTAGCCTTGGATGCTTTCCGCGGGGCCATGACGGGAGATCCTGCTTTATCTCTTCTGCGATAAAAATACGTATACATACAAAAGTTAGCTCACCGAGAAAGTGTGCTCTGCATAATGTAGAAATAAATTTTTTATAATGAATAACAACTCTTATATATATTCAAAAACTCGGTACCTTTTATAACATGCCTATCAAATCATGTTTAAAAATAAATTTAGCCATAAAAATCTGATCTTTATTCGTCAATTTGCCCTATTTCCTCATTAATGCCATCAATTTTGGTGGTTTGAAATGTCAATTGGCGTATGGAAGGAATAAGGCTACCTCATAAATCGTGCAAGCATCGAAACACAAGATATATTGATTTAGCTCAATTAATCCATTTTTACCAGCGTTAATTAATCTTTTGCTACTCGTTGTGTCGGGGATTTTGCTTTAACACTTTGAACCTCTAACACCCGAGATTACGAAGATTGATTTTGGTTAATAAAAATGCAATCGTGATTAGGGGCTTAATTAATTACATAATTATTATATTTGCCATATCGCGACTCAGAGCTTCGAAAATAAGTTTTCGGGAAGTTTGCATGCCGAGCTGCGAAACCGCGAGATCGTGATAATATGACTTAATTAAAAGGGAAGATAAACTCGGATTAAGTGATTAATTAATTATGTTCATATCCTTATCGTGATTTCGTGAGTCGGGGCTTAGACAGTATAACTTTTTAAAAAAGAAAACGTCGAGTGGCGAATTGCCAACAGAACGTTACCATGGTTTAGCTTTTACTTTTAACCTTGACATGAGTTACTAAAATAAGGACTTCATGTTCTCGGCTATCGGGGCTACGACAATAAACTTTTGGATTTGGTGAACACCAAGGTGTGAAAACCCGATGACGTTTAATCATGGTTTAGGAAAACTTTACTCCCATTACTGCCCTGGGTGAAAAATTAAAACGATTTCTCCATTTCGTAGCTCGGGACGTGTGAACTACGTGATTTATAGTATCTGACCTATGAGATCCTGAGGTAGAACAAAAGAGGAAACATTTTTACGAAAGGTAGGACTCGCCTCGAGATTACAATAATCATCACTGCTTGTGTGATAAAGCTTTAGAGATTTTGAAACCACAGAGGCAAAATAAGAAAACCATCTTTCGATTTCGATCATTAAGAATGAAATTTGTGACAGGCTAGAAAAAACAAAGGCGGCTCCAACATGAGCTCCAACTAGGGATCCCGCTTTCTTGTAAGGTGGGAAGAACAGTAGACCACATGCCAATATTGGGTAAATGGAGTCAATAGCTTCAATCAGGCGAAAAGGTTCCTGAGGACAAGGTATCGAAGGGGGAAAGAGACTTCATTTTTTACCTTGAAAAGCTTTTTCAAACTCATATACTCTTTTTAAACTTAGTTGTAGTCCATTTCACGACTTTCCCTTTCCCGCTACTAAATTTAGGTCTACTTTAAGACAATCAAAATAGTTCTAGGAGACCCAACAGATCTTTCAGCTAACAGCTTGCATCAAAAGAAGAAGATTATATGTTTTTAATTGGGAAGTCTCATCTGAACTTGGGATGTAGATCAGGTTTTTAAAAAGAATTGGTTACCAGAGTAGAGTGATATTCATGTATAATAGCCTTACAGATATCTCAGATATTGCTTCACTACCAGTGAGCCTATTCAGTACCCCGATGAAGTTATCTGGCCCCTTTTACTGAATATCCTTTCACCACTTCGGAATATATTCATGCATTTAAATGGTGAGACGAGGGCAATCATTTCAGAATTTCCTTTCATCGTCTCTTGGACTAGAAGGGGGAAATCATTTCTAAATTTCCTTTCACCACTTGTCTTATAATTTTCTTTTAGAGCGCGAAGATAGGAGCAATCAGTTTGTATCAGGGCTGATATCTGTGTAATATTTTTCATTATAGGACTATCAACTTACTTAACCAGAAAATCGTACTAACATCATCATTAACCATCTTTTCCAGCAATGTGTCAAAAGATGAAAACCAATAACAGTCTTAAGATCAGCAAGTCAGATATTAAAGATAAAATCTCCAATACTGTTGGCATGGCCACTGCTACCAGGAGGCGTCCATAGCCTCGATAGGGTTGCCATTTAACCCACTCTGACATCTGTATCCTTTTAAGAAGTTCTGGATCAGAATAAAGGACATTGAAGAGGTTTCTTATATTTTTTGCAGATTTTAATGTACTCGACATTGTTTCGCTGTCAATGGGCCTGTTCAGTACCCCGACGAAGTTGTCTTGGCGCCATGCATGCATTTACCCGCTGCCAGCAAACCTGTTCAGCATCCCGGCGGGTTTACAAACACTTCCCACATCTCTTATTCATATTTTTTTTTTTTCATAGGTATATAGCTGAGCGGGGTGACGCTGAAAATCTTGATATTTTAACATATTTTTTCAGACCTCATCAGAATTTTTTTAGAACTGTCCTTTATTTAGCTCCAAATATGTTTTATTTACAAAACAACTTCCTATGACAAGGAGACATATTTTAAGTCATTCCTTTACGGAAAAGGGATAGCATAAAAAGATAATAGATGATCTTGACAAGCTTTGCTCAGAGATTGAAATAAGTAAACTTCTTTCAACAACAAAATTTTCCAACACAGATATTAATTTCAGCAATCTATCATTGATGTTTGTACAATTTTTTTAGAAGTTGTTTCAGCGAAGAAAATCTCTTATCGTCTTTGTCTGAATAGCTTAGTGTACAGGTATGCGTATTTAAAAAAAAAACACACAAAAAACTGATAAATTCAAGTCAAAATCAAAACAGAAAGCAAACGAAGATGCAAACAAAAAGAAAAATATGTACATAATATAGAAGGGTGGTTATCATGCAAAGTATTTTTTCAGGGCTTGGCCATTCATCAGGTAGGTGTCAAGATGCCCTTCAAGATTCTGCAATCGAAAAGAACTAGGACCCAACTTTTCAACAATTAAAAATGGTCCAAGCCATAAGTTTTGAAATGTTGTGTGCTCTCCCTTTCCTTCGTGTGGTTTGTCCCATTTTAAGACGAGATCACCCACTTCAAAATTCCTATCAGAAGAAGAATTAGAATCGAACCAGCTTTTAACCAATTGTTGATGTTGATCTAACTTACGCTTAGCTTGGGCTCTTACTTCTTCTAGTTTCATCAAAGCGTTAATTCGATTTTCTAAAGGGGGACAATCTTCTTCTTGGACTTTTTGTGACAATTGCAGTGAAGGAAGAAGAATGTGAGGTGGCAGAATTACTTCTCTGCCATAAATGAGAAAAAAGGGGGAGTTACCTATAGCGTCTTTGGGCGTTACCCTATCAGCTCACAATGCGTTCAGCAGTGCATTGTGGCAATTCTTGTGATTTTCAACCACAGTTCTCTTGATTATTTTGATCAAGTTCTTGTTTGTTGATTTTGCTAATCCATTTCCCTGGGGGTAGTAACTAGCAGAATACTTCAGCTTTATTCCTTTTTCCAAAGAAAACTCACTCATCTCAAGAGAAGAAAAGTATGAAGCGTTGTCAAAGACTAGACAATCAGGGATACCGAAACGAGTGATAATATTCAAGCTTAGAAAAGAGATTACCTTACTAGTGTTGATAGTTCTTAGCGCAGCAGCTTCAGACCATCAAGTAAAGTAATATGTGGCTATCACAATATACTTTTGTTGTTGCGAGGATGGAGGGTTAATTGGACCTATGATATCAAGGCCCCATTGTTGGAAAGGAGAATCTACTGAAACAGGTTGCAAGGGGAAGGTTGGTTTTTGTAGCCGCACTGATGCATTCTGACAAATGATACATTTATGACACAAGGCATGGGCATCTCTAAAAAGCGTGGATCAATAATAACCAGCTCTCAGAACTTTATGAGCAATGGTGTCACCACCGAAGTGGCCACCATCTTCTCCTGCATGCAACTCGAGCAATACTTTTTTTGCTTCGTCTTTTTCAAGACAACGCATCAGTACATCGTCAAAACTCTGACGAAATAGGATACCATTAACCAGATGAAAGGAGGCAGACTTCAATCTCAGCACTCTTCTCTTGGTGGGGTCAAGGTGATGGGGGGCTGATTCATGTTCAAGACAAAATCTTATATCGTAGTACCAAGGACTAACAAAGTTTTGTGCACAACAGATTAGGCTTTGATCGCTTTATCCTGGGTTTGACGTATCACTATCTTTTGGTTGTCCTGTTTCTGAACCAACCACCAACTTACACAACCCTTGGCCTCTCACAATCTGAGCTGGGGTGATTTCTAAGTCAAACTCCTGTAAGGAGGTGACCCAGTTGGCTCTCTTCTCTCATAAATCCTTCTGCACTAACAATTTCCTCACGACAGAGTAGGGTACAATGACTTTCATTCTTGACTTCAAAAGATAGGACCGGAAATGCTTAATTGCTTTGAAAACATCGTAGGCTTGCTGATCAACCACTGGGTAGTTAAGTTCAGCACCTTTGAAAGCAGAGCTCATAAAGGTGATGGGTACTTCGTTGTTCTCGGCATTCTTCTGAGTTAGGATGGCGGCGTAGGAACGGTCAGAGGCAAAAGTATAGAGTGTAAAATCTTGAGAGAAGTCAGGGCTCATGAGAGACGGAGCGTCTATTATGGCCTTCTTTATGGCATTAAAAGCTTGATTTTCTGGGGATCCCCAGTGATATTGGGTGTCTTTCTTAATTAGGTTCTGCAAGGGTCTGACCATTTCGGAGAAGCTGTGGACAAATCTTCTCACGAATTTAATTTGGCCTAAGAAAGACTACATGGATTTTTTGGATGTAGGTGGGGGAAGTTTGGCGATGACTTGATTCCTTTCGAGGTAAATAACCATCCCATCACTAGACACAATGAATCCTAGTAATTTACCCTATTCTACTGCAAAGATGGACTTCTTGGGGTTCAAGGAGATGTTGTATTTACGACATCGCAGCAGGACGGCTCATAAGTGAGCTAGATGATAATTTTTGCTTTTTGAAAATACAGTCACATCATCTAAGTAAACTACGATGGACTGATTGATTAAACCTTGGAAATCAATGTCCATTGCTCTCTGAAAGGTAGCACCGGCGTTAATCAATCCAAAAGGCATTTTGTGATAAGCATAAGTGCCCCATGGGGTACGGAAGGTAGTTTTGAGTTGCTCTGGTGGAGACATCAGGACTTGGTTGTGTCCAGAGAAACCATCCAACAAAGAAAGCCTCTCAGAACCAGATACCTATTGAAGGATCTATTCCATGGGTGGGACATGATAGTTGTCTTTGTCAGATGCTCTATTGAGGTTTCAAAAATCGACGCAAAGTCGAATTTCCCCGTTTTTCTTCCGCACTGGGACAAGGTTGGAGACCCATTGAGTGTGTCTAACAGGAAAATTTATCTTAGCACTTAGGAGTTTATTCAATTCTTTTTGAATGGTCGGTTCAAGTTTAGGATGCATTTTCCTCAATTTCTGTTGGAAGGGTAAGGTTTGGGGCTTCATCGGGATGACATGTTGTATGATATTAGGATCGAACGTTTTAAGATCATCATACGTCAATGCGAAGACATATTTAAATTATTTGAATAATTTAATGAATGCAACTTTTTCTTGTCGAGAACATCCCAATCCTAGATTAATGCATTGAGGTTTTTCATCAGTTCCTAAGTTCACTTTTTCATAGGACAACGAGGAACTATTAGTTTTACAATTGACCGTCTTTTTAAATTTATCTTCAAAATCATAAAACTTCTCTAATCTAACTATGGATTTGGGTATGGAATTTACCATGTCCGACAGAGCTTCGGGAGATTTCGGATCAGGTATTACCGTAAAATCGTGCAAATTTTCGTCGTGTGTGTGTTCATCTATCACCGCGCCGTGAAAGGTTTCTTCCATGTGCAGAAAGTTAATGATCTGCTGATCATCGTCAAATACTCTCCAGTTTGTGATATTGTCGGGAACAGATGGTCGAAACAATAGCTGAACGGAGAATGCGTTTGGGGACAAGCCTTCTGCAGGAAGAAGTTTAGAAGCTACATTAGCTAGTAGATCTGCTTCAACATTACTTAATCTAGGAATGGAATTTATATTGAATGCAGAAAATTTATTCATTAAACTCCATACCTCAGACTGGTAACTTTTGAGATGCAGGGAAAGACAGTGTATAGAGTCTCTTACCTGCCTAACCACTATTTCAGAGTCACCGAATACAACCAGATTTTGAATGTTCATATCCAGAGCTTTTCTAAGACCTTGCAGTAAAGCCTCATATTCTGCAGTATTGTTAGTACATTCAAATTCTAGTCTACAAGCCATTAATGTCTTGTTACCTTCCAGATCGATAATGATGCAACCTGCACCAGCTCCTTCTTTAGACTTAGAACTGTCGAAATATAGAAACCAAATTTGGTTTCCATCAGGCTCATGGGACTGTTGCATAGAAGCTGTTGGTTGCACATATGCTACGATATCGGACAGTTGTTCTGGATTGATGATAGGTGAAGCCTCGTCCATGAAATTTCCGAAGAAGGTGTCCATCCCTTAGACTTCAAGTGAATCAGCAGAAGGTGTATATGGTTCATTGGGATCATTTAAATCCGTGACCGTGAACTTTAGGTAACGCTCCCGATTCACTTTAATCTTGTTGGGCTTACTGTTCTCTGGGAGCCATAAGTGAGACCAGTCTGTTGCGAAGTAACTGTGTAGCTGCTCCGACCAGTCCCTTCTCAAAAACAAACCATACACTTCTGGAATATCCACAACGATTATATCAATACTTTATGAACCTTGGGGTTAGACGATAATCTAATCAATACATTCTTTAGTTCGCCTATAACTTTAACATTTGTCTGATCAAGTTGTATGATTTTTAAAGTAGATGGTTCCACTTCAGCATTAATCTTTTGGCAGACGGACCAAGGCATCACATTGGATGATGCTCCTGAGTCTATCATACAATTATGCACATTTCTATTGAAAATCTCGAAAGTTAAAAGAAAAGGAGGTACATTTTTGTGAGTACTAGGAGTAATAAATTGTGGCTTCTTACTCGCAGTTTCTAATGCTACTTTATCTACATTATTTACATTATTTACAGGGACTATAGGAAGGCTTCCTTTATCTTGAGGATCAGGATTATTTTTAATGGAAGTCTTCTGAGGGACTTTGCTTTGCACAACCTTGTTACCAATTGAATTACCATTCTTGTCGTTCTCTGAAATATTTTGCAACATTTTTTGTAACAAAAATGGAAACTTCAACAACTCATAAATAGAAATGTTATCCCTTAACTTTTTAAGATCTTCAACAACATCATAATCTAAGTTGGGGTTTACATTACTCTGTTTAGTCTCAGTTGATTTAGAAGGCTTTGGAGGCGAAGTTGTAGTGTTTTCGGTAGAAGGCTTGTTTGTTTTCTTACTCCTAGTGTTATAAGGGTGAACAGTCTCGAAGTTAGCCTGAAAGAGGCTATCCGAGAAGTGTCCAAAGATGTTTGGAGAAGACTCTTCTTCTTGAACCGTTTCTTGTTCAACTACTTCCTGAGGGGTTTCAGGGGATATCAAGTTATCTTGGGCTTCTAGAATTGTTTGAAGAGCACATTGCAAACTTTCTAGATTAAGGCCCTCGGTGGTTGGGTTAGGTTGGTTGGTAGGAAAAGGTTTCTGGAAATGAGGTTTGTAGGGTCCTTTACTCGAGGAAGCTTCTTCAGTTGACCTTTTTAATTCTGTAACTTGATTTGAAAGTTTTTGAGCAACTTTGGTTAAATTTTCAAAATCAGAGTTTTCAGGTTGTGTTTTACTTTGAGTGGGTCTGGAGAGAATTTCAATCTTCTTTTTGGGAGAAGAACTAGCCTCTGTTTCATTTCTAGAAGAGTCCTTAAGGCTAAGTATATCTTTTTCAATCTGACTGGCCTCCTCGAAGGCTTCTAACAATGTAGCTTTCTTAGATCGTTTAACCCAAATAGCTATGCTTTGATGCAAGGATTTTGTGTAGTAAGCTATTATAAGACTCTCAGCAGGCGTAGAATCTGTAGGGATTCAATTTTTAAGTGTTAAGAATCTTTGATTAAAGTCTTTAACTTTTTCTTTTGGGTTCATTCTTAAGCTAGAAATATCCATGATGAGGACTTCCAGAGGTTTACCGTCTCCGAATTTTTCCAAAAAGCATGACTCAAACTTTTCCCAAGACATGACGGTGTGGGGCTATTGGGCAAAGTACCAAGTGGATGCATTACCCTCGAAAGTGTAAGGGAACAACCTATAGACAACGTCTTCATGTTCAACATTGCAGAGTCTAATGGCTAACATAAATTTTTTGATATGATCTTCAGCTATCTGTTTTGAGTCGAGATCAAACTTGGGAAGCCATTTCTCCGGGTGCTTAGGTAAAGGGTGTTGGGCTCCAGGTATAGCTACAACATCCTGATCAAGCCAAGGTCTAGCAAGGTTGTTCTGATTTTCCATTGGGGTAGTGGGTGTGGAAGGCTGAGAAGGTGAATTGCCTTCGTCAGAAGAATCTCCTCCAGAGGAGGGAGGAAGGAGATGAGGAAGGTGGTGAAGGAGGTATCCCAGATCCTCCTACAGCAGGATTTGTGATTGGATCTGTGGGATTCACAGTGAGGTTAGTGTCACCTAATTGTTCTCTAATATCAGATAAGTCCAAAGGTTGTCCCCACAGATGGTTTGGTTGCCTAAGATGAGCTAAGTCACTATGTTTTTTAATAAGAGATTGGCGGACAATCTCTTGTATGTCACCACCTGTGGGATTAAGGGTTGTTGGTTCAACTGTGATCTGAGGATCTTCGGTTGAAGTAGTTGTTGTTTGAAGGGGAATATTATCGTGTGAACGGATTCTAGTCACTATAGGTGAGTGATTAGGGGTGGAGGAGTCTTGCGACTGCCTCGTGCCATTAATTAAGTTCAGGCCCTCCTTCTAGCGCCATTTGTTGATGGGAGAAATTGATCGTCTGTCAACTGAGAGAGTGGAACCGGTCCGGGGTTGTCTAATAACCCAAGCCGTTTGGAATGAACCACCCTGACAGGTTTAGCGGCTCCGTTAGCCGATCTAAATTCCTAAGAGAACGAAAGAAAAATAATCTAAACTAACTAATCTAACTAAAACTAAATAAAACTAACTAACTAAAACTAAATAAAATAAACTAAACTAATGAACAATAAATAAAAACAAACTAATACACTAATCTAATTAAAACAAATTATTAAAACAAACTAAGCTAATCTAACTAACTATATATATACAAACTACTAATTATTACTATACTAACTACTAACTGAAATACAACTTATTTACAAAATATACACTATCTACAATCCACAGATTTAAATAAAACCTGAAAAACTCTTATGCTTTCTGCCCTAAGACAGAGAAAGATATTTTTGTTGATTTTATAATTTTATGAACAAGAGATAAAACTTACTGAAATTAAACAATCTAATATACTAAACACATTTATCTAACTAAACTTATATCTAAACTAAACTACTAATAAATACACTAAACAAACAAATGACAAACTGACCCGGAAACGCTCCAGATTTGTCCTGTGTATGATGACTTCGAAGCTGGTCGGAGGAAGGAAACTCGCACCGGATGATTCAAAAGCTTCTCGTAAATGATAAGTTGCAATGCTCTTTAAGTTTGTGTACAAGACAAACAAGACATAAAAAATCATAACAATTATATGATTTATAAATCTCTGCAATAAGGGAAACCTGTTATGCAAAAACTTATACTTAATAATTCAACTTATGAAGAAGAGAAATTTGTCATTCACAAACTGAATCAAGTAATTGCTATCTTTTTTTATACACTAGAATAAATCAGATATGGATTATATTGATATAAATTATATCATTTGCAAAAGACTAAGATAGCTAAAGTAGTCATTAACCAAATGCAAATTGATACACATAAACATGAAACAAAATATTGATATTATGAAAAGATAAAGCTGTAGCAGGACATCAATTTCTGTTTCAGTCTGTATTAGAATTCCATATCCTTGTTCTCCCACGAATGAGGATGATCATTATTACAAAAATAATAAGTACTTATAAGTTTTTCCACAGGGTAAAACCTCCCTGTGGCAGTTATCAAACTGTTTACATAATCTGGGAAGATATTCCCAAGATCAACTAAACTAGGAAACTAAAATGAAACCAAAATATTTCAAATATCCTCTAAATTGCCCATCAAATCCAATGCAATTTCGAATTCACCTGAAATGGACCAAAAATAACAAGTTAGAGAGATATTTTATTAGCAAAACAATAAAAATCTAATTCCACAGACTTAGCTACAGAATCATCTGATTCTGTAGCTAGTCTAAAATAATATACAGAATCAGAATTGAAATCAAATCAAATCTTTTAAGAAATTCCATTCAATTGACATCCAATAATTACTTGAGTATGAATCATAGATTGAAACCGTTATTCTATTATGAACTCAAACAGGATAAACATCATTTAACCGAGTACAGAGATAGCAATACTCTGTTTCAATTATAGTCATGAGTGAGGTAAATGAAATCATATGTAACAGAATCATAATCGTTTCCCAACAAATCAAATCCATCTGTTATGAGATCGTTTTGATATTCAATAAAAATAGAAAAAATCGCAATCACATCGTCACACTTGTGAATCAAACAGGATTGTCATGATAAGTGTATAGCAAGCGATTTAGGCTGTGAACGAATCCAAACGATAATTGACTCATAACAAAATCATAACAGGATTAATCAAACAGGGTTTGTTATAGATTCTGATCGTTGATCATTGCACAGTAAGCAAACAGGATCGATTAATTTTGATCACAATCATTTCAATCAAAACGAATCATATCGGGGTTTGACCAATTCATTGCAAAAATTTAAAATACAGAGCATCACACTACACAGCATCATAGCAAGTATCTTCCTGAAAACATTTACCAGTCATAGCATACCAATGATAACGAAATCAGATCCGAGAAAATCGTAACCATCAAACTCAATCAAATCATTCACCAACCATAGCATATGGATCGTAACCAAATCAAATCTGAGCACGATTTTGTTCTAAACTAAATATGAGAAATTTCCTTTTCAAATCGGATATCAACCAATTCATTTAAAGGCAAACAATCAAACAAATTCAAATGAAGATCACTCAAATCCAATCAAAATCTATTGATTTCTATACTGGGAATTATCAAATCGCATATCGAATCAAAATTTCTTTTTATTCAAAACAAAGCTATATATAGAATGTACGCAATATAACAGAGCCATTCAAGATGTGAACAGAACTGTTTAAAAACTGAATACAAATCGTTATATCAACCTATATTATTTGTAAAACAAAACGATATCAAATTTTTCATACATGTGTATCGACGAGGCCACTTGATTATGCCAGTTTGGAATTTACAACAGTTGTGGTTGATTCCACGTTTTTGAACAGGATGGAGCCGGTTGTCTTTTGTTTTTTATCCACTACTTGAAGCTTGGCTTTTTGTCTAGTTAGCACAGCAATCTGGTCTTCCAAAGATTGAATATTTGACTGGAGTATAGGAACATCAACATAATACCACTCTAACTATGAATTGCACTGATCACAAGGTGACTGCGTAGGTTTAGACAGAGCAGGCGAGGGCTTGGTCAAATGACCGAGGGTTTCACAAGGCAAATTAATGCCTGGGTAATTAGGGTCGTCCTTTAGGCAGGGGGGTAGGTTTGATACAAAGTCATATGAGGGTTCGTGAAACAAACCTTGCGAGTAGGGGTATTCGCTGGCCAAGAAACACTCAACTTCCGAATCGAAGTCCTCGCTCAAGATGATTGGGTTTGGCTCAACAGGGGGTTTTGGCTTGTTCCTTGCCATCTGTGAAATCAAACGTGCATTCCTTTTCCCTTTATCATTCGCAATAAGGTTGACTTTGGGCTTCATGCTCATAGGCTTAACAGTCTCAACACTCTTAGTCACAGTGTGGGGTAAGTCGATAGGAGGGTCGGCCGAGGGTTTAGGCAGTAGGACATGGTAGGGCACTGGGGTTACAGCCTTGGTTTCAACTACCATAGATTTATCAATCTGTACAAGGTCGGTATCGTCAAATCCATTACGGGCGATGAAGGCCTTCCAACTATCACCCAGCAAACTCAAATGATAAACAACAATGAGCTTAATAAGCCCATGATGAAACAGGTTGTTGTCATCCTTGTGCCTCTTAAACTTTTTAGACATCTTATACAAGCTCCGATGAAAATAGAACGACATTTTTAGAGGATACCCAATAAAAATCATCAATAAACGCAGGTGATAGAGGAACACAAGCCCGTATCGACCTTTGCAGATCACGAACTGCTTGATTATCATTAATAAATCCTACCATCATTGTTTAAGCATAGTTACGGGAATACCTCTATCACAGGAGGTGATTTTTTGCGATTGAAACAACAATGTCCATGGCACTTCCTCGACCTTGCAATTCTTAAACCAGTGTTGTCCCGAGGTAGGTAACCTCGTGGCTGAGCTGATGAAATATTCATCAATATTTAACTGTATATCTTCGACCTTGGCTTGACAGCCATTGAAGGTCATGGCGAACTGTCGAGTTACGCAAAGGTTAAAACCCTCAAAACATTTCACGAAGGTAAGCCATCCACTATCTGCCAAATCTTGGTGGGCATTGTCAAACATCAAGAGAGCCTGGTTTCCATTGGGTTCAACTCTCACGACTGGAGCCATGGAGCCGAATGCATGGTAAGGGAAGGGTTCGAATTCACCAACACACACATTAACAGAGCTACCCAAACCAACAGTAATGAACGAGCCAAAAGGGGTAAGCATAAATGCGCGCATGCGAAGGTGGTGGAGTCTGCCATGCATAATACTCATTATCCAAGTACAACTGCCAAATTTCATAGCTATTCACTCCATAATAATCATTCAGCCATTAAATCATGTGTACAACCAATGAAATCAAATTTATATGCCAATACATGCAAATGTTATGCCACGGTGTTCAAACATCCAACGTATAAATCAAAACCCAAAATCAACTATGCGCCAATGCATATAATCAAAAGTTTAGCCAAGGTGCCAAACGATATTCATATAGTTGACAAGCCAAAAGTTATAAAAAGATTAACATAAGGATTATATCATATATATATGAAAATTTAATCAAAACCCTTATGCATTTTCATAGAATCAATGATCAGACAAGCCATACGAAGTGCAAATCCAAATATTAATGTATTGCAAAGTCAATGAAACTCAATCCCACAATCATAAGAATATCCAATGAATCGAGTTCGAAAGTTCTTCCAGCCACATAATGATAAACGAAGGTAAGCGCAATAGGCATATCGATAAAAAGATCAAGACAGCTTAGATAGTGATCGAAATGTGACTTCGAAAGAAGAAGTTTTCACGCTTACAGTCGTGAAAACAAAATGAAAACAAGTGTGTAAATGTCGCAAGAAATAAAAATGTCATAAATTTGAAAATTGCGACGAAAAATTGATGTTTGCAAGACATAGGTGTAGGAAGCTTATAGGATCATGGAAAAATGTGATTTGGTTGCCAACAGAGGAAAATACAAAGATTATCGGGGCTATCTAAAATGTGTCGAAAGTTCACAAATGAAAAAATAAAATCAAGCGCAATGTTTAAATGAAAAATATATATATGTACACAAAATATATATAATTTTTTTTTTTTTTTTTTTTT
>CBVK0103950869.1:0-24071 GCA_900067695.1 Picea abies
TTTTTTTTTTTTTTTTTTTTTTAATCTGGCGACTGTTACATCATATAATGCTTCAGATACCGCTCATTGATAGGGGCATTGAAGACTTCACCGTCTATATTTTCCAGTAGGAAAGAATTTTTTCCTTCCAAAGCCGAGACCCTGAATGGCCCATACCAGAGGTGGTCAAATTTACCATGTTTTGTTGCTTCTTCCTTTCTTGCATCCCACCTTAACACTAAATCACCTGGGAGGAAATCTTTGTCCTTTTCTTTGTGGTCAAATAATGCCTTCATGTCATCTTGGTACTTCTGCATATTTTCATCTACTTTGACTCTATGTTGTTGAACCTCGATCAGTTGATTTATCCTTCTGGTGACATGATTGGGTTCTTCATTTTGATCTTGCCATAACTTCAACACTGGGAGCGCTAGGTTTATAGGTAGCACAGCATCGATCCCATATACCATCTGAAAAGGTGAAATGACGATTGACCTATTTGTTCTTATGTGATTTGCCCACAATGCGTATTTTAAGTGCACATGCCAAGACCTTTTATTTTCATCCAATACTTTCTTGATTATATTTACCAGGCTCTTGTTAGATGATTCAGCCAATCTGTTTCCCTGGGGGTAATATGTTGATTAATGGCCAAGAAAAATTTTATACTTCTGACAGAAGCTGATCATAACCATAGATTTAAAGGCCTGGGCATTTTCAGTAACTATCTTTCGGGGGCAACCAAATCTAGACAAAATATTGTCTTCTAAAAAATCGATTACCAACAAGTTTGTTGCCCTTTTGGTTGGAATGGCTTCCACCCATTTTGTAAAATAATTTGTTGCGGTTAAGATCCACTTGTGTTGAGCACTGGAATGGGGATTAATACCGCCTATGAATTCTAGACCCCATTGCTGAAACGGGGCTTCAGATTTGACTGGAACTAAAGGCAATGTCCGGAGCTTCTGTTTACCTACAAATAGTTGACAAGGGTTGTAGGCACGCACTTTGGCATTAACGTCCGAGAAAAGTTTTGGCCAGTAGTACCCAACCCTCAGAATCTTGTAAGTTGTATCTCTCCAAGCATGATGCCCCCCACAGATTCCCTCATGAACTTCATCTATAAATCGTTGAGTTTCCGATTCGACTAAACAGACTAGCAGGAAATCGAGTGGATCTTTCCAATATAGCTGACTTTCAGTGATACAATATTTAACTGCATGGAGTTTTAAAGTCCTGGATTTAGATGGTGATAGCTCATTTGGTCATTTTAGAGTTATCAGGTATGACACTATGTCTTTGTACCAGCCTGACGATATGAACTTCTCTTCAATCTTGTTTGGACCTGTTTCCTCATTCAGCTCATTTAGGTTCGTGTCTTCATCGCCTTCCTGTAGGCAATTGATAGATAGGGCTCTAAAATTTGACTAAGCTAAGAGTTTGGCCAGGCCTTGCCCTTTTATCAATTTGGTCGGTTTGACTTCCAGATCAAATTCTTGGATTTTGGTGAGCCATCACCCTCTTTTTCCATCGTTGTCTGGTTGTACCAATATATCTTTCACAGAACTGGTAGGAAAGTACGCAATTATCTTTGAGTGTAGTACATATGTTCTGAATGCCTTTAATTCTTTTACCATGGCATACACTTGTTTTTCTATAATATCATACTTCAGTTCTGCATCTCTAAGGCTCTTGCTGAAAAAGGTGATTGGTTGTTCGAAACCTTCTTCGTTATTTTGTAGGAGTACCGCGGCGATAGTGTGTTCGGAGGCAAATGAGAAGATAAGATAATCTTTTAGATAGTTGGGGCTCACTAACATAGGTGCCTCGCTTATGACTTTCTTAATATGTGCGAACGCTTTTTTGGCCTCGATTGTCCATTTTACTTCGCTGCCCTTCTTCAACATACCTGTGATCAATTTTACAATCTCAGCGAAATTCGGGATAAATCTTCGTAAAAAATTTATTTTTCCTAAGAAAGATTGAATCTCTTTTACATTTCTGGGAATATTTATAGTATCTATTTCTTCAATCCTCTTAGGATCAATCCTAATTCCATCCCTAGATACAATATGACCCAAAATCTTACCTTCCCGCATGGTGAAATGTGATTTTTTGGGGTTTAAAGATAGACCAAACCTGCGGCATTTTTTGAAAGTCTGTTTAATATGTGTCAAGTGTTCTTTGTCAGTTTTAGATAAAACCGTCAAATCGTCGAGGTAAATGACGATGAACTTATCCCTTTATCCTATGAAACCAATGTCCATAGCACACTGGAAAGTGGCCCCTGCATTCATCAAACCAAAAGGCATTTTGGCATACATGAACGTACCCCATGGTGTGGTGAAAGAATTTTTTTCTCTGTCTTTCTCATTCATGGAGATTTGATTATAACCAAAGAACCCGTCGATCATAGACATTCGGTTGGCTCCAACTACCTTTTCTAACACATGGTCCATTTTGGGAAGTGGATAGTTGTCCTTGAGAGACGACTTATTTAAGTTTTGGAAATCCACACACAGTCTGATTTCCCCATTCTTTTTCTTGACCGGGACCAGGTTTTCTACCCAGTCTGAATATCTCAGAGGTACTATTATTTTCACGTCTAAAAGTTTCTTAACTTCTTTTTCGATCACAGGTAACAAAATGGGGTTGATCTGTCTAAGTTTTTGCCTAAATGGTTTGACCCCGGGATTTAAAGGTATTTTGTGATCAATTACAAAAGTGTCATATGTTCTTAACTCATCATAAGACCAGGCGAAAACATCCTTATACTGTCTGAGTAGGTATTTATACTTAATTTTTATTTCGGGAGGGAGGAATTTGGATATTTTTACCACCTTGGATTCTTCTTTGGTTCCTATATCACAATCCTCCACTTCTTCTGGTTGGGATTGTAAGGCGGATTTCAGAGGTATGTCATTTTGATCAAAACTTTTTTCCAGAGGAATCAATCCTTTCGAGATCTGGTTGTTTTTAAGGACCAGCATACGATGATCCGTGATTTTTTCTCAGAAAGCTTCAAGATCCTCCCCTTCTTGCATGATCTATATCAGGTCATTTTGATTTTTTTAGTCTGCATGCATTTCGGAGAATTCACCCACTGCTTCAAGAAATTTCTTAATTTGTCCGTCATCCTCAAAGACCTGCTAGTGGTGGATATTGTCTAGTATATATGATCTGTGTTTGATTTCTATGTGATACTTCCATTTGAAATTTGTAGGAGGGGAGAAGGTTGAAGCTGCTTTAGCTAATGCATCAGCATGTAAATTCTTTGCACGCGAGATGAAGTGGAAATTTACGGACGAGAAAAAGTTTTCCATGAGATCCCAGGCATAATTCCTATAAGATATTAATCTGGGATGCTTGGCTTGGTACTGTCGATTTATCTGTTTGACTATTAACTCTGCATCTCCATATACCTCTAAGTTATTTATTTTTAACTTCTTGGTGGCCTCTAATCCTAAGACCAATGATTCATACTCACATACGTTGTTAGTATAATCTATATCCCACTGCAGTCTATAAGAAAAAGGAACAACGAACATTCCTTCGAGAGCCACTAAAAGCACTCCTGCACCAGCCCCTTCACAAGATGAGGCACTGTCAAAATACATTTTTCAGACACCAGTGCTACACAGATCTTCTATCATGTAACTTGACTCTTCCTGCTCTATATCGTTTTCCTCCAGAAAACCATCTAGACCATCATCAAAAGACAAGATACAATTTCCTAAATCTTGATCCGCAATGTAAATAGGGAAATTGTTCGAGTTTTGAGGGTCGCTCACTATATATGCTAATCTTTTTTCTCTGTACAACCAAGTAAATTGACCACTAAAGACAGGAATTGTGGCGAACTTCATATCCAATTGAAGAGAACCCCCCAGCTTGGCTCCCCATGACCTAGACAACAGTAAGCCATACTTAGGGGGAATATCTGCAATAACCACATCCATCAGGATACTCTTAACTGGGACCTGTGCCAGGGTAACTACTAAGTCCTTTATCATTCCCATACACTTAACCCTTCTCGAGTCAAAGGAGTAAAGGTCTCCATAAGGTCTGGTGATCTGAAGACCCAATTTTTCCATGATAATCTTAGGCATAACATTATGGGAGGCTTTGGAGTCTAACATGCAATTATGTAGCAATTGGTCATATACATTTAAAGTGATATAAAAGGGAGAAATAGTATCTTTGGCCCCTTCAAAATGTGTACCAAAATTGATGTTAGGTTTGTCATATTCCAGGTTTAAAATGTCAGACTGGATTTCTAGCTCTGACACACCCATCACTTTGATAATCTGCTTCCGATAAATGGGGTTTTTTGCTAATTCTACCAGAGGGATTGGTATCTTAATTTTATTTATCTCGTTTTCAAAACTGAAAGTTCTGCTCACCTTGTATGTTTCTTTGTTTGATACTTCTAAATCATTCATTTTCGATTTATTCGTCTGGACCGCTTTATTACTCATGGTCCTGGTTGAAGGCGTAATTTTATTAGTCGTTTTGGTTCCTTGTTCTTGGGGTTCAACTTTTCCCACTTCGGACCCTTGTGTGCTTAATACTTTCACTTTGTTGTTGGGTAATAAGGTCTCTTCCAAAGTAGGCTCATAAGTTTGACCTCTTGGGAGGATATTCTTGGGTTGAGTAGTTGAGGTGGGCTTACTCTTAGATCTTAAGTTGTACTTGGGTTGGATCTCAGCCATTATCATCTCGGTTTCTTGTTGAGATTCACAAAGGTCAGTACGATCACTTTCTTCACCCTTATTCGACAGTTGTTGAGTATTTAGAGATTTTTCATAATATTCTCGAGTCAGATATGGTTGTGTGCAGTCATCACCGAAGTTCGTGACATCATTATCCGAATCTCCGAAGTCTTGAAAATCGTTCACTCCTATAAAATTTTCGTTCTTTAGGGGTGCTTGTATATTTTGATCTTTGTTTTTTATTTGTCTTTGCTGGTTCGGGGGTTTGGGGTTCCTCTTGAAATCCTTTTTGGGGAAAGGATCAGCTTTAGCCTGTTCGAGCTCCATTCTGGATATTTTATTAGATAGTTCTTTAATTACTCTGGAAATATCTTCTACCCTGTCGTCTGTGGATCTATTAGACCCTGACGGACCTGCTTGTTCTCTAAAGCATTTAGTTTTTCAATTTCCCATTTCTACTTTAGCTTTAAGTTTACCCAAAGCCATCATATTAGACTCGATTTCTACAGCATCATCCTGCATTTGGTTTAGGGTGGCTCCCCTTCTTTCTTTCAAAAGGAGTTCAAAATCCGGTTCGAAATCCCCCGTGAAAGTTACCTTGGACGCGGTTTGGGACAGTTTAACCTCGGCTGGGATTTTTTTATACAGTTTGTTAAATCTTTGAATAAATTCCATGATTGTTTCTAAATTCTTTTTTCTTAAAGACCCAAATTGGGTTAAATAATATAGATCGTGTTTCCTCTCGCCCCATTGTCTGAGGAAAGTGTCATAAGACAAGATAGATACTGCAGGAAGGCTCCGAAACCAAGTTTGGACCTGGCCTTCGAAGGTTTGGACAAGAAGTCTCGAATATACGTCCTCATGTTCGATACCTAGGATATCTGCAAATTGATCAAATAAATTAATGCGTTCGGTCGTGGTCAAATCCCCTTCCCCAGTGAATTTTGGTAGATTTCTTATATAATTATCGGGAAGTTCGTGCAAAGGAATGGGCAATACCAAGGGAGTGTATCTTGCTGCAACTTTTGCAAACACTCTAGGAGGGGGGCCAGGCCCTTGGCCTCTTGGTCCTCCTACAGGGGTTCCTCCCCCTCCTCCTCCGATAAACCCTCCACCTCCTCCTTCGGCGACTGCCATCGTTATTAGTGGAAAATCATAAAGAGGGTTTCGAAAAATTAAAAGTGGATCTTTATTTTCTTCATGAAGAGGAAAATCAGACGACGAATGATAAGGAATGTGAGGGCTTGGTTCCTCATATTTGCAAGAGACAAAATCAGGAGAACTGGCGGGTGTGGAAACCGAATGTGTAACACACTCTTTGGGATTATGTAAGGTTGGGAAATTTAACTGAATGAAAGATGGTATGTCAATTGCCGACGAACTTTCAAGAGGACCCTTTCCTTTATGTACTAAGGGGACTGTTGGATGAATCTCACTCCTAACTTCGGAGCAGTTTGATGTTAAAACTTTAGTATCAAAGAGAGGACTGAGTGAAGTTGAGGGTTCAGAAGAACTCTTAGTCTTCAGTTTTGGGGGTTTAAGTTTGTAGACTGCAGCGGTTGGCTTAAGAGAGCCTCTCACCTTTAGAATCTTCTTGGGATCGGTAATGGGTGTAATCTGCTTACCATCCAGGTTTTGTCTAGTATTCCTTCGATCGGATGCCAGTTTATTACTTGTGGAGTCACCAAGTGAAATATTGAAAATCCTTAAAGGTGTGTACTCTTTGTTCACTATGAAAGGGTAACACTTTCAACGAAAAACAATTGTCGTTTTCCCAGGGAAAAAGATTTTGTAACTTCGGTCCCCGGCAACGGCACCAGAAAGATGTTGTTCCAGAGTCTGTACTTAAGGCTTATAAGTACAGTGTCTAGGCATATGAAAGTGGGTAAAGGGTGGAGAATATAGAAACATCAACCTTCGGCAAAGGAAACTAGGGAAGATTTCTACGTTGGCGTTGTCTAGCTTCCAACTGTTCCTGGATGGTTATATCTTGTTCAATCGCTTCCCATGAACGTTCAAGTTCAACCCGGGTAGTAGTTGTTTTAAGAATAGTATCAAAAAGGTTTAAAGCAATGTGCATTTGATTTGATAATCCGGGTTCGATATTGGGTTGTGTTGGTACAGGGACAGTCATGGAGGAACAGTGAAATAAGAAAAACTTCAGAGGGAAATTAAGTGTTGTCTCAATTCAGTCGTATAAAAGAGAATTTACGGTTTCAGAAATAAAATGGGGTGCAAATCAAAGGCTCTTTCCCGTAACTAAGTTATATCTTAATAAAATGTATGAGGTGGGAGAAAAACATTTAGCTGTCTATTGAGTAAGGCTCCTATCAAGGGAAAATCTCACATATAAACAGAAGAGGAAAATTGTAAGGGATTTTGCTTTAACACTTTGAACCTCTAACACCCGAGATTGCGATGATCAATTTTGGTTAATAAAAACACAATCGTGATTAGGGGCTTAATTAATTATGTAATTATTATATTCTCCGTATCACGACTCGGAGCTTCGAAAATAAGTTTCCGGGAAGTTTGCATGCCGAGCTGCGAAACCGCGAGATCGTGATAATACGACTTAATTAAAAGGGAAGATAAACTCGGATTAAGTGATTAATTAATTATGTTCATATCCTTATCGTGATTTCGCGAGTCAAGGCTTATATAGTATAACTTTTTAAAAAAGAAAACGTTGAGTGGTGAATTGCCGACAGAACGTTACCATGGTTTAGGTTTTACTTTTAACCTTGACACGGGTTACTAAAATAATGACTTCATGTTCTCAGCTATCGGGGCTACGACAATAAACTTTTGGATTTGGTGAACGCCGAGGTGCGAAAACCCGATGACGTTTAATCATGGTTTATGAAAACTTTACTCCCATTACTTCTCTGGGTGAAAAATTAAAATGATTTCATCATTTCGTAGCTCGGGACGTGTGAACTACATGATTTATAGCATCCGACCTATGAGATCCCGAGGTAGAACAAAAGAGGAAACATTTTTACAAAAGGTAGGACTCGCCTCGAGAATACAATAATCATCGCTGCTTGCGTGATAAACTTCAGAGATTTTGAAACCACAGAGGGAAAATATGAAAACCATCTTTCGATTTCGAGCATTAAGAATGAAATTTGTGATGGGCTAGAAAAAAAAAAGGTAGATCCAACAGATAGCACCCTCCTTCCATCACTTCTTCTCTAAAATAAAAATCTAAGGTTCAAGCAGTGGAAGATCACATTGAGAATCAAGAACAAGTTCTCAAAATCTTAAAGGACAACCTGACCATGGCACAAAATCGCATGAAACAACAAGCAGATCAACATCATAGTGAAAGAAGTTTTGAAGTAGGGGATTGGGTATTTTTAAGACTACAACCATACAAACAAATGTCCCTCAAGCAATCCATGAAGGATAATAAATTATCACCAAAGTACTATGGCCCTTATAAGGTGTTGCAAAAGATTGGTACTATGGCATACAAATTGGAGTTGCCTGCATCTTCATGAGTACACCCAGTTTTCCATGTTTCATGCTTAAAGAAGGTTATAGGCGACAAGATCTCAGTTCAAACTATATTGCCAGAACTTGACGAGGAAGGAAAAATCATATTGGAGCCTAAAGCCATCACTGACACAAGAATTCACCAGCTAAGGAATAGATCCATTTCAGAGTATCTCATTAAATGGAGGAAACTACCGGCTAAAGATTCCACTTGGGAGGATGAGACTTTTATACTGAAGCATCCAGAGTTACTCAAGCGTTGCGGACAACACTTGTCTCAAGGGGAGGGGCATGTTAAGCCATAATATTGGCTCATTACCCCCTTAATTGGGGCAGATTATATTAGTAATGTTATTTTATTTATGTCGGCTTTAGGCCATTAGTTGTAATTATACCTCCTAGTCTACTATATATACCAAGGAGAAATTTTCATTTTGAATCATCTTGTACTTGAACATATAAGTGGGATAAAAGGAGGTTGCCCCCTCGAAGAGGCTTATTATTTGAAATTATCTCTTTTCCAAGGCGTTGAGTACTTTTTTTGAGGTTTTTCTATGCTATATTGATATTTGGTTCTTAACAGTATGATTCATGTTTAATGATTATATTGAGAATAATTCACCATGTTTTTACGCTTCTAAGGATCTTATTCATGTTTTTTGGTGTTATAAGGTGAAAACACACCACGTTTCTGCTTCCGACACTCATTCTGGTACTCCTTCCAGCACTCGTTCTGGTACCCGATCTGACACTCTGTCAAGCACTGCATATTGCACAAAAACAGAGGGCGACTTGGTGGTTATGGTATTGGCAGCCAGTGATGGGCGAATTGAGAACGTGGGTTTTGTTCATGCTTTCCCCCTCCAACTACTGAGCTTGAGACAACTTAGTTTTAGTTGTTGAAGAGGGCAATTATTGGCTCACTCTGTTTTATCAGTTAGGGCATCATTTAATGTAAATTGGTTAATTTAGAAGTGGTTTGACCCTCCTGTGGTCGACCACTTGGTATGTAAACATTATAAATACCACCGAGGTGGTCAGATAGTTGTTAAGTAGCAGAAGCATCAGTGTGATAGATAGAAATATGTTTTTACTCTGTTTTTCCATTTTACATTGCCAAATTATACAAGAACTGCATTTTTGAGTTTTTATGGTGAATTCATTTCGCTGAGCGCATGGTGTGCTTTTAGAAAGTGACCACAACTTGTTGGGGTCCCCACCAATAGTCTGGTAACTGTCTTTGTGTTGTTCATGCATTTTATAGTTTAATTGTTCTCTTTATTTTCATGTACATGCATTTTTGTTATGTTAATTAGTTTGTTGTTATAACTTAATTGCTTTGACTCTCTTTTGCAGGTTAGTATGATGAATTGTGTTAGCATGCATTAATCTTATAGTTAGGAACGGATTTGCAAATCCCTAGACTAACCCCATGTGCAATTAGATATTAGATTACGTTTTTATTTATGATTTTTGAATCAAGTTTAAAACAGAGTTTTAATTAGAATAGAACAGAGTTTTTTTTACAAGGATTTGATGGATGGATAGGATCAATTTCAGTTTTTAATCATAGCTTGCTTATTTCATTTTTATGTAGAATTGGCTTAGCTAGTTGTTGATTAATGTAGTTGTTAGTTTACTTTTTAATGTCATGTTTTATTTCTGTTCTTAAGCATTTTCTTATTGCAGTTTGAATTGTTAGAATATATATAGCATAGTTTCATTTTATGTAATTTTTTTCCTAGAGTTAAATTGCAATTGTATTTATTAGTTAATAGTTGAGTTTAGGTACAAATTTTGCTTACATAGTATAGAAGTACAATGATGATCTGGTTATATTGTTGATGGTTAATAAATGAATATGCAGGGTAATTGACGATTGTTTATGTCATGGCTAAATTCGCATTGGATTGTTTAATCCATACCTTTCACTTTGCCATTGAGATCAGTGTTGAGCTTATACCGCTTGAATTGTCCTTTGTTGTTAAGTTCCATCGAGATATTATTAGACACCGGAGAGATTCACACAACCACTAGCATTATATTTGAATTGTCATAGGTTAAAAGATAGTTTTCCTCTTTTCATAGATCATAAAAGATAGTTTCTTTCTTTCATAGATCAGAAGATATAGTTTCTTGCTTTCATAGCTTAGAAGATAGTTTTATTGTTGGTGTAGGATAGATAGTCTTTTTCTTTGATAGGGTAAAGAATAGTTTTCTTATCATAGATTAAAAGTTAGTTGTTAGTCTTTCTTGCTTTCAATTAAATAGATTTCCTTTCATGAATTAGAAATAGTTTTGAATTAAGAACATAGTCCACTTGCCTCTTAGAATAGATAGTTGTTCAATGAGAAGTTTTAATTTGCTTACTTGCAGTAAAAGTTATCTTAGAGTAGTTAGTTGTCTATTTGCGTCAATAGGTTAACTAGTTGTTTTGCTTACTTGTCTATTTGTTTTAATAGCTTAGTTAGTTGTCTTTGTTTACTTGCTTATTTGCTTTAATAGAATAGTTGTTGGCTTGTTTGTTTACTTGCTTTCATAGGGTAGTTTCTCATTGAATGTAGGTTGGCAAGTTAAAGTAGTTTGTTTTTTTCTTATTGTCATGCTTAATAGTTTCTTTTGCTTATTGTCATGAACTAGTTTACTTTACATAGGGTTTTTACTTGTCTTCTTAGAACTATCCATCGATCATTGGCCCAAAAGTACTTAGGTTACATATTTTCAATTCACTTAGTAGGGTTTGCTCATTAGATAGGTTTGCTTGAGTAGATTAGCCTTAGATAGTTACCTTCCTTAGTTAGGCTATACTCCTACCATCCCTTCTACCTTTGGCATATATTTTGCTACAACTCTAAGTTTACTTACCCCGGGTTGACAATTTAATTGAGGGTTTTTAGTGTGTTTTTAGTGCATATATAACACCCAACAAGGCTAATACCCTTTCTAAAGATGGTTTACAATTGATGGAAAATCAGATCATTGAAGATGAATGTCAAGAGGGAATTTTAGTCTCCTCTAGGTCCTCTAATGTTTTTTATTTTAATTTTTTATGTGGATGGGTTTCAATATAATGTTTTGAGAGACTTTGACTAGGTTACTTGATAGGAGTTTGAATGAAATGTAATGTAAGTCCTTTGGACATGTAAATTTTAGGATTATCTTTCTGATGAATGGTGAGTAGAACATGGTAGTTCAGTGAGATGTACAGACAATAGCACAAAATTTGACAACCATGTATTTTTAATTCTCCTTGAATGAAAAATACTTTTTTTTTTAAATAGGGTTGTCACTATATTTAACTTCCTATTCTTATTCATATTATTGTGTTTTTTGAAATGACTAAGTTATTTGTTTCCAAGAAAAAAAGCTTATGTTTGATGTTTCAAGAGTGAAATTAGAATATACATCAGATTTATTGTCAATGAAATTAGAATATACAAAATCCAATGGGATAAAAGTCAATGATAGGGGCAAAGTTTATAGAACTTATATGCTTATCTTGCTAGTCTGAGTTCCTCTTAGATCTAACAAGGCCATAATTTTAAGTTCCTTATAATTCCTTTTTTCTTCTAGGCCCCACTTAAGGATCTCGAGGATATGGTTATTCAATCAATCGAAAGGAAGATTAAGAAGAGGTTAATGAGGTCCATGGCTCTAGTTTCCAAATTTTATATATACACAAAAAGCTTACAACCACCTATGTGTATTGTTCCTTTTATTGAAATCCATGTGTTAGTACTTCCTAACATATATAAGACAGAGGATTTCACTAAATAAACTTTAACCAATAAGTTATTCCTAAAAACTTGGGAGCCATAAGGATTATTAGGTAACATACCTAACCCAAGTTCTATGTACCACATATATTTTAAGAATTTTGAATGAAATCATGTCTAGAAATTGATTTTAAGGAATTGCATTCTTTTAGGAGCCATCCCAAGTAAGAAAAATTATAAGGGTCTCACTCTACAAATTTTGATTGTCACATAAACCTTTATGAAGGCGAAAATTATGATTGTTGCATCGACCTTTATGAAGGTGAAAAGTAATCAACGTATTTAAAAGGCCTATGAGGTAATTAAAATCTATATCAGTTGGAAAGCCAAGCTCTTGGGTCTAGTTTTGTCCTTAATATACATTCCCTATGATGGTCTCCAGTGTTTGATATGTTCAGTGGGTAGGCTACAACAACCTAATACCCAATGTATCTACACTATGAATTTGAGTTAAAAACAATAACTTGGATGTCCTATGTTGTTCGGATGATTAAAATTCACAATTAGGTTTCCAAACATCAATCAGCATACACACAAAATTGACAAAATGCACACAAATGTTCAAATAGAGAACCATTCCATGGAAAAAACTCTAGACCTCATGTAATGCTCTGGGTCAATTGAAATGGATACAGAATAATCTTCAGACCTCATTCAGTCCCATGGGTCAATGGGATTGGATATGACTACACAAACGTGTGTCACTATGATTTGATTTCATTGCAATGGCTTATGCTCTCTCTAGGAACTTTTTGTATATTCATGTTTTCGATACAGGCCAAGACAATGAAAATCCCAGTTGTGTTTATTAAGTGGCATATTACTCTTTTTTCCCCCCAAGTTTTCATTATGCATTTTTCTCAGAGCCTATTGTAACGATAAAGCCCCAACTAAAAAACTCCATTCCCTTTCTATCCTTGTATTGTTGGCTTTCAATTTCCCCCATATTTTGAGCATTCTAACTTGTCACATTTTCTCCCTCGAGACTTCCTAAGTCTACCTTGTGTTGAATAAAATTGGTGTCCATTTCTTGATTCACCAATAGAGCCTCGATCAAAACTCCTATATCTGGCTCAGTAAAATTGTTTATGCTTGCTTGACATATTGAACCTTTTTTTAGGTATTGGACTTCCAAAGTGGTTCTTCCTCTGGCTAAGAAAATTCACAGCTTCTAAGCAAGGTGTTCTTCCCCCTTTCTCAATGAGCTATCACTTAACCATTTTTATGCTTATCCAACTTCTCACTTGCTTCCCCTTACTTAGTGCCAATGGCTCTATTTTTCCAATGCCTTGAGAATCCCTTTTCCTAGTGGATGATCTTGGCTATCCTCACCTTATCCTTGAGCATTAATCATTTATGCTTATCGAGCATAATCCCCTTATGCTTGGTGATTCACCCCTTCATCAAAATTTTCTTACTCTTAGACTACTTTGCTAGATAATTATCTCTTTTCTCAGCCTAAAATGTTCCTTGTGCTTGACAATATCTAACTTAGATAAATTTTCAATTCTTATTGTGTTCAACTTGATCTCCATGGGACAAAATCACTTTGGGGATATGATTCCTCAGCAATTTTGTGTGGGTATGAATCCCAATTCATGGTCAGGCCTGGAAGCCTTACATATGGGTACCCTGCCCCATCTCCTCATTAACTCTTAAGGATGGCCTTCCAGCTACCAGCCTGACTGGTAATTCATTTATGGGTCAGAGGACTATTGAGCAATTACTCCCAGTAGGTACTGGTCTAGTGAGGGTCATCTGAACCATACTTGGTTTCCCTGCACCATCTCTCTCATAGCATTCATGGTCTATCTTGGAAAATTTTCCCCCTTTCCGCAATTGTGCAACACATATTTAAATTCCAATTCTATTAATAACAGAAAATTCATACATTGACCCTTTTATACAAAGGTTCATCAAATCAAACATTCACACATATTTAGTTTGCCATAGTCTCTTGGCCAATTATAGTTATATTTACAAACTGGGGGAAATAGGGGTATTACAATCCCCTCCCCCTTAAAGGAACATAATCATTGATGTTCTATGTGTCGATGTGCTCTGTATGTACAGAAATAAACAAAACTGGATATGCATGTGTTGGAAGCAGGCCAAATCAGAAAGAAAGGCATGCACGAGGAAAGCGACAGCTGGAAGGAAGAGCAGCATGTGCGCATGCATGGAAGACCTAACGACGTTAGGGTTAGATTTTTTGTAATACATTGTAATGGTTGATGAGACAGAAATGCATAAATATAGATACCTAGGTCTCATAACGGGATGGAGGTTGAGTTTTGAGGCAGTAATAGCAGAGTCAGAAGAGACCATAGAGGACGAAGTCCTGTTTTGATAACTAGTTTGTAATACACTGTGATACGACCTAATTTTGTAAGTTGTTGAGTTGTAGAGGGAAAGAAAGGTAGATCTCGAGGGTTAGATCACAGGTTGAGGAGCTTGGCATGATCTAGTCTGCCTCGTAATAAATCTCAACCCGATTGAGGATGAGTTGTAAAGAGTGTGGCACTGTAGTTTTGGAACTACCATACTAGAAGATCTTGAGAGCCAGATCTTTGCGGATGTAGCCCAGGAGGGGATGAACCACGATAAAACCGTGTGTTATGTCATTGAACGCTTGTGTCTCTTTTACTGTTTATGAGTAGATATTAGCATGATGAATGAATGAGTTGATGATATTACATGCATAATCAGGAATGATAGTATATTGGTATAATAAGTTAAATAGAACTCTCAACGCACACTTCTCATATCTCCACTCAATCCTCGACTGCAAACACTTGAGTATTGCAGTCACCCATTAAGAATATCTCAGGTGAGACTGTGCAGTGCACTCTATGCGTTGCGTTGCCTTATGGTTTACCAGGAGGGCCAATAGTTTTAAAGGCTTTGTTGGAACCCCAATAGACTTGAACCCTAGGACAATCATGTTAAAGGTATAAAATCAGGTATCAAACCAACAAATGGTTATGTTGTCGATTGGAATAATATAGGATTGAGTAGATGGGATATGTTGAAAATCTGTTAAAAGAAATGTAAGATCTGTGGAAGGTGGGTTAAAGGAATACAAAATTGGACAACAAGAGGGTGAGAATGCACTACTGGAAGGGGATGTTGAGACCGTGGAATCCCACAAAAGTAGAGATCGAGAGTTGGCTGAAGACAAAGGAGTTGGAGTTTTCACAAAAAGATAACAAAAACCCTAGAGTAACACCGCGCAAATACCTTGAGAAGTATGTGTTTACTGGTCTGCATGAAGTATTTTTTTGTGATTTTCCACATTTATTATAGAAGTGGATATTGAGGTTGAAGGATAACCACGCAACAAATCGGATTTGATGGTTAGAGTGGACATCAGTTCAGATTTAGTAGTTACAGCAGGTGAATAACAAATTCACCCGCGTAGTAGATTTTTGGCTCGACAGTATTGTAGCAGGCTTTATAATAGAATTTGCAGTAGATACCGTGAATTCATATAGCGCAATAGAGAAAGAGTTTCTACGCGGGTCTCGAGGAAGGTATATTAGATCATTGTATACTTCTATTAAGATATCGCTCTATAAAAAAGGTGTAATGACAATGGAGTCAGACAACTAAGCTTCCCTGCATGCATGGGTGCCAGGGGGAAGCACTGATAGGCAAAGGAGAAATGGAAGGAGAAGTGGATAAAAGCAAGAAGGAAGAACCCTTGGACCTAATCATGATGGATGATGACCAGATCAAGCGGATCATGACGACAGTTGGAAAGACGCGCAGTGGAGTACCCTACCAATACAAGGTGAACACCAAGAAGAGAGACGTAGTCGCGAGGGAAGGCTTGGCAAGTGATGAAGAAGAGGTAGAGGATCTTCGGGCTGTGGAGAAGATTGAGGAAATCCTATGCGCAACATATGAGAGGAAGACGAGAGGTCCAAGAGTGGGAAGATAAGGCAATAATCCTATCTATATTAATGTCAGTGTGGAACCCATAAACCCATGTGTGACTAACACGCCAAAGAGAACACCATCGTTTAGACAACCGAATTTTGGGAGAAGAAGATAGCAAGAAGTACATCTACACAAGGAACAACAACTAGAGGAACCAGTTCAAGAAGCACTAGTTAAGTATCTACACCGTGTGGAGGTAGTAGTTCAAAATTCAGGATGAAAGGACACGATCCCACCATCAAGTTACTAGAATTCAAAGGAGAAGCGTCATAGGACCCAGAGAAGCACATGTTTATCTGTGAGAAGATTTGGAAATCAAAACAGATCACAGACGAGGACACTAAACTTGCACAACTAGTTATTACACTAATGGATCAAGCACTGGATTGGTATATGAGTTCAGCCACAAAAAATCCACCAGGGACGACCAGAACAATTGTGGACATCAAGAAATTGTTGATAAATGAGTTTCAAAAGCCAATTTCAGAGGATCAGTACATGAATGAGATGATAGAAATTAGATGGAAACCAGGAGAATTTGTATGGGAGATTGACTAGAGATTCAAGCGACTGAAAGGAAAGTTGAAATATCTCATGAAAAATATGCAACACAAGAACTTGTTCGTCAATTCACTACTACCACACTTGGAATATCCACTACGATATCATAAGTTTCAGACATAGGCAGAGGCTCTACAGGAAGCTCTACAACTGGAAGAAAACCAATATCAGAAGATGGATCCAACCATCGAAGAACTGAAGGAGGATTTGAAGAACTTAACATTCCAACTAAACAAGAATAAAAGTAAGGACAAACGAGAAGCCGTTTGGTGTACCACATGTAGGTCGGAAGGACACCATAAGAACGAATGTCCAACATTCGCGCAGTATATGGTAGCAGGGATGCCAAATCTGTTACCAACAGGAGGACTATCGTGCGAAATCTGTAAGAAACCGAGCCATGATCCATATCACTGCCCAATGATGTAGAAGTACCAGACAATCCCCAAGAGTTCATATTGCAACTTTTGCAAGTCAGTGGGCCATGATGACAAGACTGTAGAACTATGGACTTGATGAGAGAGAGGACATCAGATGCATACAGGGTGCAGGAAAAAATGATGATCAGGCAAATCGCACCTCATTTTAACCAAGTACCAGCCCCATACACCACTGCGTGGCAGTAGTATAATTTTATGAAACAACCATATAATACTACGCATCCACAGTACAACACAGTGCAGCCTCAGTACAATACCACGCAGTACAATAAGGCGCTTCAGTATAGCGCACCGAGAGGAGATCGAGATGGCTACATAGGTGGAGGACGAGAAAGATGGGGCTTTGGAAGAGGTAGAGGACCAATGGTATGTCACAATTGTGAACAACCAGGACATTATGTAAGATAATGTCCACTTCCACCAGTAACTTGTATGTATTGTCGCACATCGGATCATGACATGGAAGAATGCCCTACGTTACTAGGGAAGATCTGGGAAAAGAGGAACAGAACAACCAAAATGTTCAGTGGATTTCAACTGAATCTAGGGATGAAGGACAAAACATCAACATAGTTATGCATGGAGGAGCTAAAACAGGAAATGACGCAGTCTGAAAAGAGCTAGTACAACATCAGTGGGTGAAGAAGAATGTTGAACCGAGGAAATAGTTCGATGCACAGAACGAGAAGGAAACATTTAAAAAAGCCAAACAAGAATCTATGAAGCCAGACACCGCATCAACCTCAACTGCGCAACAAAACAAGGAAGTACCAGAGTACTATATGCCTCTATCATTGGATCATACCAAAGAAATTCAACCCTTGTGACAAGTAAGTACAATCAAAGGCTTTTTGAAAACATGTGTAAAACTATTGAATGATTCATCCTCTGTTAAAATATTGAAAAATATATTAGAAAGATGTATCATAGAGATAGACAGAAAACTAGAACAAAAAATAGTCAATCACCTACATACAAGGAGAAGAACAAGTAGGGAGTTCAGGATGAATGCCAACATTGGAGATTTCAACATGGGAGATATCATACTGGATCTAGGATCTGAAGTCAATGTATTACCCAAGAAGACATGGCAATGTATGGGAGAGCACACATTAGGATATTAACTCGTTCAGCTAAAACTAGCAAACCAACACAGAGTTCTCCCAATTGGCAAACTGAAAGGAGTAACAGTAGACCTAGATGGAGTGCACACTAAAGCAGACTTTGAAGTGATTGAAATAGTGGATGGCACAAGACCATATCCAATAACGCTCGGCTTGGATTGGGTGTTTGAGAACCAAGCCATAATCAATTTAAAGACACAAAAAATTATATTTGAGTCGGGAGAATACAGGTTCATTGTGCCATTAGACCCATCAGAAGGGGAGAGGTTTGTAGAGCCTACTTGCTTGGACTTGGAAGAAATCGATCAGTTGTACAGAACAACTACACAAGATGAGGATTACATAAACCCAACTGCAGATGGGATACTCAGTTGGTGAAGCATTACTTCATGTGCGTCAGACTCAGATATAGGTTTAGAGAACTGGAAATAGAGGCTACACGAAGTCTCCACAAGAGGATACACAAGAATAGACTGCGCAGTAAGATGGGTAGGTACAGAGATAAGGGAACCACCCAGTTTTCATGGGGTAAACAATCTAGAAACATTCTTGACACATTACGAAGATGAAGTGGTAGAAAATCATAGACTCTCAGTACTCAATATAGCACTCAAGGCCACACCTGTAAGATGGTGGGGTGCACACAAAGAAACAATCAAGGATTGGTACCAATGTACGTGGTTACTGTGCATAAGGTTTGGCGCAGAATAGAGAAACAACCAGCAGTAGAATTACAATGGACAGGGGGCACCATCGGAACACTTGGAGAAGTGTAAAGCACTATGGAAAATGACACCCCCAGAGGAATGGCCTCATCACTTCATACACACATTAGAGGGCATACCAGCAAACCGGTACATAGACTAGGAACTACACAGAGGAACTGTGAGCTGGCCAATACTAAAACAAAATTTTACAATCACTTTCTCATTCGAGCATGAGAACCCCAACATAGATTCAACACTTAAGCAAATAAGAGGGGTGATATTCATTAAGGAGCCAGAAGTCAAACTCATAACAAAAGAACAACAATGGAACAGACAGATAGTGAAAGAATTGTCGTCATACTACCATGTGCAAGAAGAAGTACCAGAGGAAGATAACCCGCACAATATTCAGATTGAGGAAG
Source organism: Picea abies (assembly GCA_900067695.1). Classification (NCBI taxonomy): domain Eukaryota; kingdom Viridiplantae; phylum Streptophyta; class Pinopsida; order Pinales; family Pinaceae; genus Picea; species Picea abies. Next base: position 19,165 of record CBVK0103950869.1, read on the forward strand.
CTGAAGGAAAAAGAGAAGTGGAAGGTCCACCTCTAGAATCAGAAGTAATTGCTACGTCGATCAAGGTGAAGAAAGTCAAAAATGGGACAGTTGAGAATCCCAAAATGGCCAACATTGGAGACTATTGGGATGAACAGACAGTAGAAATCATAACAGAGTTACTGCACGAGTACATTGACCTATTTCCTACAACGTTTACAGAAATGATGGTCATAGCCGGAGAGTTAGGAGAAATGAAGATACCACTCAGAGTTGAGGCAAGACCAATCACACAGGGACAATACAAACTAAACTTGATATATAAACAAAAAGTCAAAGTTGAGATCGATAGGATGCTTGAAGTCGGAATCATAGAACCTGTGGAAGAATCGGAATGGATAAGCCCAATGCTAGTTCAAGAGAAAAAACAAGGCGGGATAAGAATATGCATCGACTTGAGGAAGTTGAACAATGTGTGTCTACATGATCTGTTCCCTACACCTTTCACGGATGAAGTGTTAGAGAATGTAGGAGGACATGAAGTTTACTCATTCATTGATGGATTCTCAGGCTACCACCAGATCAAGATAACACAAGAAGACGGATACAGGACCACGTTTGCTACAGAATGGGGATCCTACCAGTATACAGTCATGTCGTTTGGACTGAAGAATGCATGAGCAATATTTTCCAAAGTAGTCATAGCTGCATTTAAAGAATTTATCCACCAGTTTCTAGAGGTATACTTGGATGATTTGACAGTCTATAATCTGTTGAAAGACCATGTAGAGGTCTTGGGACTGGTGTTAGAAAGATGCAGGTAGTGCCAGATATCATTAAACATCAAGATGTGCATCTTCAGAACACTGTTTGGGATATTATTGGGCCATATAATATGCAAGCAAGGTTTACTAGTAGATCCTGCAAAAATTGCAGGAATCGTTAACCTACCACCACCAAAAACAGTCTGTCAACTAAGAGCGACATTGGGACACACATGATACTACAGAAAATTTATCAAAGGGTACGCACAGATCACCACGCCAAGGGAGAAACTGTTAAGGAAAGATACAAAGTTTCAGTGGAATGAGGATTGTCAACATGGTCTGGATACACTTAAAGAAAATATGGTAACAATGCCAATACTAGTATTCCCAGACTGGGAGAAGACATTCCACGTACATGTAGATGTAACAGCCATAGCACTTGGAGTTATTTTGGCACAACCATGTGCAAGATAATTGCATCATCCTATAGCATTTGCAAGCAGAACACTGTCAAAATCAGAGCATAACTACAACACTAAAGAGAGGGAAGGCCTAGTTATAGTCTACGTGCTTTATAAGTTTAGACATTACTTACTGGGAAAACATTTTAAGATGTTCACAGATCACTCAGCCCTTAAGTACCTAGTCAACAAGTCAGTGTTGGGGGGGAGAATTTGTTGATGGTTACTATTGTTTCAAGAGTTTGACTTTGAAGTCATAGTGAAGTCAGGGAAGTTGAATATAGGACCTGACCACCTATTAAGGGTCACGAGCGGAGAGGAAACCTACAAATTTAGAGGACAACTTCTCAAACGCACGATTATTTTCAGTCCAGATCGTCGATGAATACTTTGCAGACATCATCCAGTACTTGAGTACAGGTATTGCGCCACAAGAATATAACGTCGTGCAGAGGAAAAACTTGGTAGTCTGAGCTGCAGACTATCGTCTGATTACAGGACACTTATACAAAATGGGCGCAGATAGCATCTTGCAAAGATATGTGCTATAACATGAAAGACCAAGGATTCTAGCATAATCCCGTGAGGGAATAGCAGGAGGACATTATGCAGGCAAATCTACCACGCATAAGGTATTGTGTGTAGGACTATGGTGGTCGACCATTCACAGAGACTCCAAAGAGTACTACCAGGGATGTGATGTATGTCAGAGGGTTGGTAAACCTAATAGAAGGGACGAGATGTCATTGCAACCACATGTAACGTTGCAGGTATTCGACAAATGGGCAATAAATTTTGTGGGACCAATTAACCCACCAGCAAAGAGGACAGGAGAAAGGTACATTATCACTGCGACAAAATACCTGATAAGATGGGCGGAAGTAGCACAAGTCAAAGATTGCAGCGCAGAAATAGCAGCACATTTTTTATTTGAACATGTGATAACTAGATTTGGTTGCCCAAGAATTTTGATGAGCGACCAAGGCACTCACTTCATTAACATCACTATTAAGGCCATGACTGAAGAATTTGAAGTCCATCATCAAAAGATTACACCATATCATCCACAAGCGAATGGAACAATAGAAACCTTTAACAAAATCCTTGAAAATACACTGACGAAGATCTGTAATGTGAATAGGGATGATTGGGACCTCAAAATACTAGCAGTATTGTGGATATACATGACCACATGCAAGAAGTTGACAAGACACACACCATTCAAATTGGTTTATGGACAAGAAGTAATGATGCCATTAGAATTTTTGGTACCCAGACTGCGCATAGCTGCGATTACGAACATGACAGAACAAGGTGTAGTATAGGATAGGCTGACTCAACTGATGAGCATGGAAGAAGATAGGATCCTAGCAGGTTTCCACCAACAAGTTTAGAAAGCAAGGGACAAATCTTGGCATGACAGACGTATCAAGAAGAAAACCTTCAAGGCAAGAGACTTAGTGCTGATGTATGACCGTAAATCCATTCAGCATCCAGGAAAACTCAGAATGCATTGGTTAGGACCATATGAAGTAAACAATGTCACAGATGGGGGAGTTGTACAGTTGAAGGACTTAGGAGGCACATAAATCAGAGGGATGATTAATGGGAGTCGACTGAAGTTGTACAAGGACAGTCGACCACCCGCAACTTGAAAGTCACCACACAATTTGTGAAAAAAAAAATAGCATATCAAATGGTACCACCAGAAACACAATGCATTGAAAGGAGAAGGAGCACGCACACTTGGCAATACGAGCCCAAGGAAGACAATGCCAACGATTAGTTCAAAGCAAAAATAAGAGGGAAAGGCAACTACAGCAAAAGAAGCGCTAAGTGACGAAGGCTAGACGACTGACGGGAAGTCACATTAATCACGCCAACTGGAGACAGCAAGGGAAAGTAATGGAAAATACGAAGGAACCAATGGATCAATTAAGGCATAATGACGGAAAAGTACTCGATAAGCTTCACATGATGCCTATAAAAATCAAGGATGCAAGAGCGAAAATTTTACTGTGAAATTTGAAAGGGCACGGAGCAATAGATCATACACAGCAGAGAGTGAAGGTTGTAGAGGCTACTGAGCTCGATGAACAACAAGTTTTTACCACCATGGAACCACCCAAACAAGGAGAATGAAGCCATACAGCCAGAAAACCCTGAGTTAGGACTAGAGCACAATCACAATCGTAGGGAAGCGAACATCAACCATCTCAACCGCTAGAAGTCGTCAATGTGGATGAAATCCCATCGTCGAATACAACAATGGCAAGCCCCATGTTGAGGAAAGATATGGAATGATCTTACTCAATCATTTTCATATTCTTCTTGGCTAGAGAAAAATAGATGGGAATCTCACCCTATGTTTATAGCCAACAAAAATAGCATCCTAACTCACAAGTATTAATTACAAGTGCTTAGGCTAGTCTTTTATCAATAAAAAGCTTGTTGGAAATTTGTTTTTTATGTAATTTTCTGAATACAACAGTTGCTGAAATAAATGTAAAGACAGAAGTAAAGACACCAAGATGATAATCAAGACAAATGAGACATAAAGCAATCCTTTATTTCATTCCAATTCACCAAAGAGTCATTCTTTTACAAAATTTCATGCAGAAATTTAGGACCAAAGTCAAACTTAGACATCCCCGATGGTACATACAAAAGGACCTCTGACAGAAAATAAAAAACTGAACTCTAAAAGTTGGATCAGCTTGCCACAGATTGCTGCCCACTCGACTCTGCACAATAGCCTTTGTCAGACATGAAAACTAATTCACAAAAAAACAAGTCTACAAAGACTATCAAAGATAGATCAACACCTCTGAAAAACAAGTGTATGAATGATGTAATTCAACACCGAATCTTGTTATCTACAATAAGACCCTGCTATCATAAAAAGAATTAGGCTTGTGATAAATTATGGAATGAATTAAAACTGAACTATCTCAGCATAAACTCAAAGAGCAAATCTTATAATGGAAAATTCTATAACACCACAAGGTGTTGGAGATGTGATCAAATAGCACACATTGTTGTTCATTGTAACTCCATGAGATGCTACAGTTATAGTGGATTTGGCCACAAATCCTAGGAGTGTTGGAACACAAGAAGAAATTCCATGATGAGGACTTCACATAGCATGGCTAGAAGAAGGAATGAAGTAAGAAAGGGAGACATCTTTGAAAGGATGGATGCTCATAGCTCAAGTTCTGAAGAGAAGGGTCATCTACAGAAGTGGGTGAAGAAGACAGAACAACCAGATTAGAATGAAAGACTGAAGGGAAGTTCAAAAGTGTCATCTATTGAGGCATATGCGGGTTATAGTGGTGACAGTCGTGTACATACGCTAGATGACCTTGAATAGGTCGCGTACACACGCGCTCTGTTGTGCCACAGGCCACGTATATGTGGTAAAGCCTTGGGAAAAAGGCAATGCACGTGAGTTGCATTTTGATGTGATGGTATAACTCTGTGTTGCAGGGTCTGACATTGTTTATTGCAGGTTCTGATACTGCTTTTTGGAGGTTTTCATGGTTCTATGTTAGATCATTTAAGGTGACGATGTAAAATAAATCTTTGGTGCATGGCACTAACCCATGAGTATGGATTGATATTGATCTATTGGGGTACATGGCTGGTACATATTTGAGTTTCATTGATATATCTTATGATGTATTATTGGAAGCATATGTTG
>CBVK0103950888.1:0-21887 GCA_900067695.1 Picea abies
TAGAAACTCTATATAAAGGAGGGAGGAGGAGGAGGATGGATCTCTTCTGTGATGTGTAACGTTATGCTGTAGAAATTTAGACTTGACTGACTTAGCTTGCGGGAATTGGGATACCCAGCTCGGTGAGGAGTGCTAGCTCAACATTTCCAGGCGAGCTGGGAGCTAGTTGTTCTCTAGTTTAGTGTGTGTGGCCCCTTTGTAGCTCGGGGGGATAAGGGGGAAGAAGAGTACCCCTAGTATTGGCTGGGAGGTACCGGTGAAGTCTCATCGGTCGAAAAGCGAGAGCTGCATGGAGCACGCAAGACACGACTCAGAGCGGGCGACTTGGGTGATGGTATCCTTTCGTGTATTCTACATGTTAGATTATTATAAAACTTACGCCTTCATTTCTGTATTTCTAACTATGTAAAGAAGGTGTTGAACTTAGCAGTTTAATCGAGAACTTAATTTTCCTTAGCCTTAAGTTCATTGCTTAAATTGATTCCCTTGGAAATCGATCCCTAAATGTTGTGACCATCCTATGGTTTTATTGATTTTTTGATGAGATTGTGCTTCATACTTCATCCACATCCCTATCCCATTAGTCCTCACCTGAGCAGTTGGCTAGGAGCAGGATCGATGGTCCTCACTTCGGTGTTAATAAAACTATAGATCCTAACGCCCTACTTTTATGTGTGTGGATGATGAGTGAAGGATGCTTCTGCCCAACAGTCTACCCCTATTTATTGTTCTTTGTTTATTGATGGTCATTGTGCCTTATGGCGATTGATTACCTCTCTGTCTGATTTCATAAAATCCAAAAACCCTTGTGGCTCCTTGAAGGATTATACCTATTTTTCCTTTATTGATAATCTCTCAGTTCATGTCCCAATCTTTGTTTTCTGGATTGTTTGTGTGTGGATTGACATCTTTATTGAAAAACCACGTGGTTCATGATGGACAACGATATATTCTTAAGGATTTCCATTTCATGGATAGAAAATTTTTATATGCCTAAATTTGTTGATATGTCAACACTCATTCTTCTGATAGAGCTGCTAGTTTTATATCTACCTATAATTATATACATATGGCTGCATTTCTTTCATTTACACAGCACAATTTTTTTGGTGTTTGCTTGATGGATTGGCAGTGGATCTACATGCAAATTTTATTTTTTATTTCACTTCGATTTACCCTTTTTATGCTCTTCCATTTCCATTATTTCAACCATGACTTTCCACACTTTCAACCACACTTCTTCTTTGCGTTTTTGTATCTTGAATGTGTTTCATTGTTGGATATTTTCTCTACATTTTTATATCTTGAATGTGTTTCATTGCCAGATATATATTGCTCTTCATTTTTGTATCTTGAATGCATTTCATTGCTGGATAAATATTGCTCTATGTTTTCGTATCTTGAATGCATTTCATTGCTGGATATTGCTCTACGTTTGTATATCTTGAATGCAGTTCATTGCCAGATATATATTGCTCTATGTTTTTGTATATTGAATGCATTTAATTGCTGGATATTTTCTCTGTGTTTTTGTATCTTGAATGCGTTTCATTGTCGGATAAATATTTCTTTACATTTTTGTATATTGAATGTGTTTCATTGCTGGATATTGCTCTACGTATTTATATCTTGAATGTGGTTCATTGCCAGATATATATTGCTCTACGCTTTTTTATCTTGAATGCATTTCATAGCTGGATAAATATTGCTCCACGTTTTTGTATATTGAATGTGTTTCATTTCCGGATATTGCTCTACATTTTTATATCTTGAATGTGATTCATTGTTGGATATATATTGCTCTGTGTTTTTGTATCTTGAATGTGTTTCATTGTTGGATATTTTTCTGTGTTTTTATATCTTAAATGTGTTTCATTGCCGGATATATTGCTTTGTGTTTTTGTATCTTGAATGCATTCATGGCTGGATATATTAATCTAGTGATTTTCCATTTGCAATATTGGGATTTTGCCCAACTATTACCTGGCGATTTTGACCATTGGTTATGACTGCAATTTGTCCATTTGTTACCTAGCGATTTTCCATTTGTTAAGAGTGATTTTTATAGTTTTCAAGACTACAAATCATTCCTTATTACCTGCGTTGATTTCTCTTTCACTAATTATTACCTTTTTTTTCATTTAATGATGCCCTACGTTGAATGCATTTAATTAATTATATGATGTGTTGGATGTATGATGCGTGTCTGATTGGAGGTAATTCCTTCTTTTTAAATGCTAGCTAGCTCTTAACTACCTTTTACTTCAATTAACAGTGAATTATATCAATGACCGATATGAATTTATAGCTGACTGTGTGCACATTTATTACCAATTTAATAGTTGGAAGGTGTAAAGGGATGGTGTTATTACACAACAATTTATTAGCATTTTTATAGACAACCTCCTCATTTGAATAAGTATATTTAACTCCTTTAAGTCCTTTAACAAACAATGATTGTGACAACCAAATTCTACAGCTAACTTGTGAATAGACAACCTTGAAATTGACTAGACAACCTTTAATTTAAATTAGTCTAGACTTGTCATTTATTTTTAATATTGATTAAACTAGACTGTCAAATTAGATTGCAATTATAGTTTATAGTTTTAGTATTGATTAAATTAGATTCATCAAGTTAGATTGTAAACTAATGAAGGATTTGTAATTTAGACTTGATAAATTAGATTGTAATTAATGTTGAATATATGGTAATTATTGACTAATTTAGACTTCATTAGTGGTTGGGTTGATGATGAAGCTGTGTCTTAGCTTGCAGTTTTCCTTGATTGATGTCACCTACATCTTGTTGACCTGTTGCTTGGGGTAGGAGTGTAGTCCTCTTGTTAGTAGCTCGACTCCTAGTGAGTTGTTTTTAGCTAGAGTCCTTGGTCCAGATAGGTTATGTAGAGCCAGGGTTATCGTTGCTCTTGGGATGGCATGATTCCTAATGAGGGGATCATTGTGCACCCTATTGGATATAGGCGATTGATAATTTGGTTGGGATCTGCACTTCCCGTTGGGGGATTTGTTGATCTTGTAAGTTCGTTACTGGCACTTGGGTTGCAATGCCTTCATGCATTTGGTTGTGCACCACCTAGATTCTAGTTAACTGGTCATCGAGGTCATGGTGTCAGGGTGGGAGTGTTTTCCCTTAGTTGGTAGGCATGGTCATGTTGTGTCAGGCGGGTAGTCATTTCTCCTTGTTGTTTTATGCATGTTTCACCCAGTTTCTCCTATGCCAGTGAATGGAGTCATAGTTGTTTGTTGCTAGATTGGTGTGCATGTGTTCATCGTGTAGGTGTGGATAACTATTTTTCCATTTTCTTCCTGCCTAAAAAAAAAAAATCGCCTTCTTCTTCGCTTGTAGTCGTAACGATGGGGTCATTACATTATGATCCTATTGGCCATGGAATATATATATATATATATATATATATTGAATTTATATTGAAATATGTACATACACAAACATCATAGAGAATAGATAGAAAGAATTGTAGTCCAAGTACATTCTCTATTACCATAGAAATATAGTGATTTAGTAGAATTCAAAGTATCTTGAGAAAGACACCATTGTATTTAATTGATCATTGTTCAAAATATTACAGTTGGAGTACCATAGACCAAAACTCCACAACCTCTTGTATTGTAAAAAGAGCTCTAAGAAAGTATACACAAAGTCTGTATGTAACCGAAGTTAATGCGTGCATAGATCGATCAAGGAAGGATATGGAACTTGAATACCTTTCAAGATGCTTCCTTCAATGGAGTACACCATATTTCACAACCTACAAATGAAATAAACGAGAATGTAGTAACTATGCTAGCATTTGAACTCTATGGAAATAAAACAATAGAATAAGTCAAGAACAAAAACTTATCTTGAGTCCCGACGAAAACCAGATCACCTTTTTTTCCTTGTGTGAAAATATTTCTACGATCTAGGAGAAGGAGGAGTGGACCCAAACTGACTAACGGGTACCCTCGCAAAATAGAAATGTCCCATCATTAGTTTCATATATCCGTGCATAGAACTTTTCACTTGTAAATAGAGGAAGCAACAATAAGAAAATAAGTGAAACCAATTATCATCGAAATAGATCTTTCATATATTAATCAAACATGAAGCACATAATAGTAATGTCGAAAACCTATACAAAGGACCAAATAAACGAAAGGATTTGACTATGGCAAGGTCAACGATTTAACAACTACCATTTTAATTCCTGAAATCTCAGAGTTGGAATTTCTGATTTAGGGTAATGATCATAGTGAATAATTATTAAACTAATATGAATTCATAGAGGCACACAAGATGTGACCTGATCATATTCACAATATTTGGAACATTAAAATTAAATAGCATTACCAAAAGGTAAAATACAAAAGTCTGAGTGCATTTAATTGTACAGTAAGAACTAAATCCGTAGGTTAAAATCTAAAATGTGTAAAACACATTCAAACCCTACGATTTTCATTCCACATACATTCAATAGATGATTAAACAATGATATCATATCTTTTTATAGTACAGAGTGGTTGAAACAAGAAAGGCCTTTTGTAAACTGCTTAATATTATAATTGTATCATATGAGAGATCAAGTGAAGGATGCAGCCCAGGTGGTCATGGGAACAAACCATGATTCTTCTCGGTAGAGGAAATTCTTTACAACCAGAGGATACAAACAAATATTTTTTCAAAAGGAATAAATTCCTATAAATGTTGCTATACATATACATAATGTGAATACGAAATCTTCCTACAGAGTCTAACAACAGTCTAGTCTAAATAGCATCAACTAGCGCAACAAGTTTTGGGATATTTGGGTGAATTCCATAGTGTAATAATAACAGTTTTATAATGGTGAATAAAAGAAAAACAAGAAAAATCAGTGGGTTAAATTCTAATAATGATTCGTGCCACGGTCTGAATGGGAAGGGACCACAATGACTATAGGATTGAAGACTAAAATCCAATCGGGAGAAAATACAATAACCCTAAAACTCAAGCATTAAAGCTAAGGGTGTTTCACCAACTTACAAAGGGTACCATAAACCCAATGGAAATCCTGGGAAGAAAACGCATATGAGGGTGCAACTTTCATACATTGTCAACCCTCAAATAGAGAAAAGAAACATGAAGTCTGTATAATGAAACCCTCAATTATTTACATTGAACCTCTCAAAATTTTACATTGCACCAGACAGAGAGTTCAATTCACATAATAATTATCATAGAGAACATATGAAACATAACATTTACTTACCTTGTGCATAGAGAACCACATATGTGTGCTTCCTCCTTGCACTGTGCACCAGAAATGAGGTTTACTAAATCACCAATTGTATACAATGCATAGGAATTTTTTTGTTACTTACTAAAGGGGAAAGAATGAAGAACATGTATTACATAGAGGTCCTTTCTAGAGGAGTAATAGGTTCTGGTATGCCCCATACCACTGCCATGTGTAATCGAGGCAGGTGGTGAGCCTACGTTGGGCATTTTCGCCTAACTGTCAGTTCTGGAAGGTACAGGAAATGCTTCACCATTAATGGACTAGGACATGAGTAAATTCCTATAGGCTAGCATGAAGTAGGCTCAGACCGACCTGTCATCCACCATAAAATGGTTTTCGAACCACTTAATTTCTGAGTCATGTTTAATCCTAATGCTAACCCTAGATCGAGAAAACTATGTTAATAGTCATGGAGGGTTGCTAATGTTATGTATAGGTATATGTTCGTTGCACTATGATAAAACAATAGGTTATGTATAATAATATGTTCATTGTGCAATGATCAAAAAATATGTTATGTATAAGTATATGTTCACTGCGTTATGATAAAACAATATGTTATTATGGGTAAAATTAAATCCTAGTTCTTAATATTTATTCCTAATAGCTCAACACTATGTCTATATGTGTTGATCTTGTGTCCATGATCTTTAAATCACTCAGATATTGTATAACGTGGTTTGTTACACGTTTTAATGTGGATAACATGTATTGACATAGAACTAGTGGTTATTCCAAGGGATATGGCTTTCATGGTCACAAAACTCTTCATTACAAATAAGTGTGTGAGTTATAATCCAACAATGACTCTATAATGAAATATAAAAGTAAGGGACAAGTGAAATTTAAATATCCTTAGGCCTTTAAGAGGGATAATGATAGAGAAGTAAAAATGCTATGCAAAAAATAAAGGAATAAGATATGTGTGTGTGTGTGTGTGTGTGTGTGTGTGTGTGTCTATGTATATATCTATATCTATATCTATGCAAACAAATAAGGAATAAGGATTATCTATGTGTAGCACACAATGTTGGAGACTCAAGGGATTTTAATGTTCCCTAACATTTTTTTTTATTTTTTTTGAGAAATTTGGGGTACATTACATATGGTATCAAAGCTAAAGGTTATAACACTTGGACCTCAGGGCAAGGAAAAATTATTTTAATTATTTTATTTCTGTTGAAGAAAAACTAACAAATATGTTTATTGTTACAAACATAAAAATTGTTGGTTTGTTGTGATAATGTTAGCACACAATGCAAAATAAATTAGACCTGAAGAGAATCCAAATCAAGGAATTCCTAAAGAAGAAGGGCATAACAACAAAGGAAGTTCAACCACCCAGGTTTTGGAAACAATGAATAACCTCAGCGTGGAATTACAATTGTTTAAAGAAGATAAAAAAAAAGATGAAAAAGGCATAGGAAGACTAGTTAGAAATAAATGAAATGTTGTTACACGGTATGGTAACCAAGAGGAGCCCAAAGAACAATTACAAAGATTAAGAAGTCAACGAAAGGTCCTCAAAAAACTTTGGTCATGAAACATAAAATGAGGATAGTTCTTTCGAAGAAACACACATGAAAGGAAACAAAACAACTACATGAAGAAAAAGAAGACAAGTAGATCACCTGTATGGTGAATTCAAGTAAATAAAACCATTCACCTTTGATGTAGAATCAAGGATGGGTGAAGAGGTTGAAGGATGGCTACTAGATATAAATAAATACTTGTAGATTTACAAGTACTCTAGTAATATGAAAATCAAAATGTCCATTTACAACTTGAAGAGAAAAGAAGGTATCTGGTGGCAAGACCTGAAATTGGCTAAGGGATTGAAAGAGAAACAAATGGAATGACCATATTTTAAAAAATATTTTAAGAAGCAATATTTTTGAGAAAGCTACAAAGAAAGAAAAAATAAGGAATTTTGTGAGCTAAGACTTGAACAAATGACCATGGATGATAAGATAAATAAATTTTTATAACTATTGAGATTTGTACCATACATCAAGGAAGACAAAGTAAAGATACAATGATTCTTAAGTTGTCTACTACAGTCGTACAAAGATAGAATTGAATTTGACATTCCCAAGTGTTTAAATGAAGTATTTAGAAAGGCTCAGATGTGTTATGATCAGTACAAATAGAGGTCTAAAATTCCCAAGGCATGGAAGGACAAGAAACAGGACAAAATGAATCAGTGAAAGAAAGGCTTCCAACCAACCCCTTTCTATAATATGGAAAATTTTTCCAAATGAAGGAATATCATTCAAACACCCAGATCACTCAAGGGGGAGGTAGACCAGTTAACTTGGGAGTCAAGAAAGTTTGGGACAAACCCAAAGAACTATTGAAGTGTTGGGAGTGTGGAGAACCTCACTTGAGGAGAAATTGTCCATGCTTAATTTCCACATAAAGAACTTCAGTCCATAACCTGCAAGAGGCTTCAATAGTAGGAGATATGGGCAGAAGCATGCACAAAACTAATGCAACTATGGATGGTAGGAAAGGTGATCATCAATCCACTATCGTGGAAGTTGAGGGTAAAACTCATGATAAACACATTTCCATATTAATTGACCCAGGATCCAGTCTGAGTTATGTTACCCTTAGTTTAGTTGAATTAAAAAATCTCAATAAATTAAAGCATGCTAAGTCCTAGTTAGTATGGTTAGCAACAGTGACCAAGAGAAAGGTAATAGATTTTATTCATAAATGTGAACTTAGCATAGACGGTCAAAGTACAAGAATAGATATGAACATTTTACCTTTGGGATATTATAATTTAATAATTGGAATGGACTGTTTAGAGAAACATAAAGTAATATTAAACTGTTACAAAAATTCACTTATTTACAGAGATGAAAACAACACAGTTAGGACAATACAAGGGATGAAAAAACTAGTTTCAGTCAGGAAGATATAATCCATGCAGTTAAGAAATGTATGAACAAAGGTTGCCAATTTTATGTTGTCTAGGTAACTAATATGTTAGAAAAGGAAAACAAACCCAGTTTAGAGGACTTTTCAGTCCTACATGGGTTTAGAGATGTATTTGTGGACAAAATACTAGAACTACCTCCAGGAAGAGAGATAGATTTCTCTATCAATCTACTACTTGGATCTTCCCCAATACCTAAGGCACCTTATAGAATGAGTCTACCTGAATTAACGAAACTAAAAATTCAGCTGCAAGAACTACTAGATAAAGAATATATCATACTGCTATAGTGGGAAAACCCTCCTATGGACTACACTAGGGTTCAACATGTAGGCATATCTAACCATCTAAAAGTCTCCTACTTTTCTAACTACCCTGAACATACCCCACATTCATATATGAAAGACAAAGTGAAAAGATCGGGTAACTTTACCTTTTATTCCTCGTCCAGTGTTGATCCTCTCATGTTCAACAGCTCCATTGATTGCAAGCCTCCTCCCAAGGATGACCTACATTCACAAATAGATAAACAAGAAACTAAAAATGTGCATATCATATATAAATAATGGGTTAGATGTTAGACTAAAGCATAAACCAAATACAAACATTTGACACATCATATTTCGGGAGAGAAAAAGTATTCCTTTTATTGATATCATAATGTTTACTTAAAACAAGATCAGAAACTCCTCCATGAACCTGGTCTGGGCTCCTCTTCACCAAGCTCCAACTATGCTTCCATGTATATTACTCCTCTCAACCTCTCTCTAGGGAATGGAATAGGCTTATGATGGAGGAAAAAGGAAAAAATGGGAAATTCTAATCCAAATTTCACAAGGTGGCTGCAATTATTTGGGGCAAGGAGGGCATGTGAAACAGGCAGAGTTTCATTGTTCTTATGCTTTTCCTTGGAATGAGACCCCAAAACCTCCTTTTATATGAAAAAAGGATGGTTATTCGTTTGGGTGATGAGATATACATGGTGGGACATTTGGGAAACTATCCAATAGCCCGTAATATCAATGAATTCCTTGCAAATTTTTATTTTTTGCAACTTTTGCGAGTATACGGGGGCCATAGTGGTGCAGATAGCATATGTACATGGGTTGTAGTGATGCATCTAGTGTATTTACGCATGTTGTAGTGGTGCATAAATCATGTGTATGTAGGAAATAGTGGTACAAGGTGCATACATCTTCAAAAATAATGCTTTAAGAAGAGCTGCTCAATGATGGCTTGGAAAAAATAGCAAGTAAGAGGGCCAAATGCCAGGTATGCGTGTATGGATAAATTTAGGGTTATAACAGATGCCCCCTAATGTGTGAGGTTAGAAGAGCATCTGATGGCCGAAATACATTACAAGTATTCACCAACGTATGAAGTGAGTGAGCCCGGGACCAGATTTCTGGAGGTGCCATCTGCAAAAATAACAATTGTCTCTAAGAGGTGGGCATACCCATGCTCGAGATGAAATAAATCATATCTAGCAATCAAATAAACTGCATATCCATGTCATATAGCTATATAAAGTATGTCATGAGCAATACACAATAGATTTACATCTCAAAATCAAAGATATACATGTATAGTATTCATCTTCAAGAAGAAAATGATGCCTAATGGCTGGAGATGAGGTCTTCAGAGCTCGAGAAATGACTTCAATATCTTAAAACTTAGGTAGGAGTGTAATGTAAGTGTACTAATTCACTACCCATAGGTCTTCGACGACTCATCGGGAAAAAACAAGAGTATCTTGGTGATCAGGCACAAAACTTCATTGATGTCAGATAAGGACTTGATTGGACTTTTTGGATGGCTAGGCATGAGGTCAAGAGACAAACTGCAAAAAGGCCGAATCAAGTTCAGTAAAAATTCCCTTGGACAAAAGCACGATAGATGATCAGACTCAAGAAGCATGACATTGACATAATTTCATGATGCATGAGGCAACACAAACTCTCCATGTGTTTGGAAGAATAAACAAACAAAGGAGGACACAAATCTATGTAGCGAAAACAACTTCCTAAGGTCATATTAAATCCCAAAGCTTGACAAACAAATGGAAGGATGTGATTTGTCCAAGGGTGACTCTTTGTGCTTCCATAAAAAGAAAATACTTTTACCATCCTCTTTTTGGGCTTTTGTTTTATTTTTTTCTTTTTCAATACTTTTAAAAATCTTGAAAAAGAATAAAATAATTCTATGTTACAAAGGAGGAACGAGTGTCACAATCATACTATTTTCAAGAACAAGGAACACACTAATTCTTAGATCAAGGAGACATGTGCAGGAAAAGGACACTCGGGAAAATTCCTCCATGGGTCAAGGTGTCAAGATGCAGAGGCAAAGTGCTACAAGGCTTGCGTATAAGGAATGCTTCAAAGGTTCAGTTGAGAGCAACATGGAGCAGGAATTAGGCCAAATATGCAGGGATGAAAATGTGATTAATAAGACACAATGAAAACCCCCTTCAATGTAATTTTAATGAGCCTAGAGAAGGTAAGATTAGTGGTTTTTCATTTTTAGAGAGTCTGGAAAAATGTAAAAGAAGACTCCACTAGGGTACCTTTTTCGAAGATAGTCCATTTGATTCGAAAAAGGGATAAAATATTGTCAAAAAGACGTCTATTTAAAACCATTTTAACGAGTGTGAAAAAGACAATATCACTTGACAATCTTTTCTAGATTTAGTCTCCTTAGCCTGAACGTATAAAATCTACTTAGGAGAAATCTCTCGGTGAGATGAATCTCCTGAGGTGTACCTTTTTCATCCTTTATCTATAGGATGGAAAAAGGCATAAACTCATGCTAGTAGATTTTTTTCTAAACCAATTACCAAGTGTGAAAGAACAAGGTCACTCGACAATCTTTTCAATTTTAAGGAGTCTGAAAAGAGCTTAACTATAGACTTTGTAGGGGATGTTCTTCTACACCATTTTAAGGAGTGTGAAATATCAAGGTCACTCAACAATGTTTTCAATTTTTGGGAGTATGAAAAGAGCTTAACTATGGACTCCATGGGGGTTTCTTTGTCATAAATCTAGTCCCTTAATCCCAAAAAAGGGTTAAAATTATACCTGAGAATACTCTTCTAGCGAACCATAGTTCCTAGAGTATACATTTGTTCGTAAAATTGACAATCCAAACCGAAAAATGGGTTAAATACTGGGGGAAATATGTGACTTCAAATTTTAGTTTGGCGAGCGTGAAGTACAACACGATCGCTCAACAATCTTTTCATGTTTAGAGAGTTTGAAAAGGGATTAAAAGAAGACTCATTTTCTGGGAGTCCCGAGGGTGAGGCCAAGAGTGATGAAATATCAGACATGTGAGGGTCAATTTTGTAATTAGGATAGGACTAACTAGGACTCTCGAGCCTAAATTCATTAACGATGACATGGATGTCAAAATGAAACTAGGATCTACCTAGGGCATCCATGTAAAGGTAGGATATACAACCAAATTACGACACTTCTAAAACAACAATGATGGTTTGGTGTCACATTTTGGTGGGATAGGTCCTATGGGAAAGAGGAAAAGACAACAAGATGCAAAAAGTGGAAGTGGAATTCTAACTTATATGCAAAAAGTTGGAAAACCCAACTTTTACCAAAGGGCCTTTTAAAAGTGACCCATCACCCAAAAAAAAATTCCAAACCAAAAGTGAAGTGTATCATAACATCCAATGAGAAACTCAAGAACCACACTAGATGATTTTCAAGCCAGAAAAAATGACAAAAGGGTTCAAAAAAGTGGCAAAAAAGGCCACAAAAGTCTATAAATAGAAGCCGATAGCTCATTTTCACCATTGAAAATTGAGAATTAACCAAAAATATAAAAAGACCCCTTTGCTAAAAGAGTTGATTCCTGGAGCTTCAGAGGACGAAACAAATTCCGCTTGGACCAAGTACAAACCAACCCCTCTTGCATTTCCATACTTTGTTTATGCTTTTATTTTAGTTTTTTGGGGGGAGTTCCCTCCTAAAAAAGGGTGGCCCTACGTGTAGGCGGGTTGTCTAATGACAACCCGTGTATGCCTATGGAAATAAAACAATATGCCCATGTGCATACACAACTGTGTCCAAGAAATCCTACATACACCCTCAATAACTTAGAAAAAATGAAAGTACAAGGGCTAACTCCCTCCATGAACTTGTCATTTGACATGATGTATGTCCATTGGAGAGAGAGGGAGCACAAATACATTGATATCTTGGTCGAAGAGGACCCTGTTGCTTTCGTTGCATTGAAAAAATGTGGGTTATGGAAGTTCTTTCGGTGTCCACTCATGAGGGCACAACCCAAGATGTTGAATGCCTTGGTGAATTATTGGCACCCCAATGCAGAAGCGTTTATGCTTGAGGGGTAGTCATTTACTCCAACGACTGGGGACATATATTTTTTGACTAGCCTCCTAAGGAGAGGGGAACTAGTAAACTTACGTTCATTTCACCCCGGGCCCCATAACATCGTCGAGCTTATCAGACTACATTGCAAGGTCAACACTGAGAAGGTAGGTTCTCATGTGCCAATCCATAAGATCACCAACCTATCACTGAAAGTGATAGTTTTACTTATTGGCTGGATCAATTGATCTGCGGCTTTACATCAGGCCTCTTGGGCACACATGTATTGTGCGGTGCAGTGCTTGAATGCATGAGTGTTCAACTGGAGCATGACCATTATTGACTTCATGAAGAGACAACTTACAAAGTGTCATGTGTGAAGTAACAAAAACTTCGGGTTTGGTACCATTTTGTGCTCATTCTTCTTCGAGAGGGTACCCAACATGAGTCCATGAGAGACAGTACAGGGGCATGTGGCCTCCTTCCCAGCAGTGTGCAGGTGGGTGACATTGTTGCCATGATAGGGGGGAGGAAGAACCATAGAGGCCTTTGATGATACATTATTTGACTAGTGGGCATGACAGATTCTAGCAATATAGGACTAACCCTATGCTAGGATCAACTTTTCTAGGGATCCGAACATGCCCGTACCTCTTGGAGAGGAGAGAGGAGAGATAGGTACGTTTTCTTTTAAAGTTATTTAATTTTTATTTTCTTTTTATCTATATAATTATAATGTGTACCAGAGTATCTAAAAACTATGTGTATGTTATGTATAGATGTGGGACTAGTGCATCCAATAGACTTCTAGAGGATCAAGTGACATCCTCAACCAAAGGAAATACCAACAGTAGCCATCGTACCACCATAAGCAGCAACAGTCGTCATACCAGTAGCAATAATAGAAACAGGGGGACCTCCAGCCAGAGAGTCTGAAATAGTTTTGAGACGAGTGGAGTGGAACCTCACCGCGCTCACTTGTGCAGTTCCCATGGCTAAGATCGACGATCTCCCACCATCGATGTAGCCTCACGTAGTTGGGGTGCCACAGACCTGGGTCCAAATCTTTCAGCATTTTGAAAATGTCGTTGTTCACTATGGCAGGTCCAACAGGCCTCATGCTTAGCTAGGATGGACCACTTACGTGCCGAGGGCACTCTTTTTGTATATTTTTTAGGGCATAAGCCCCGCAATGTATACCGGATTTATATTTTTGAGGCGTTCACGCCCACCGATGTACTATGAGACTTTTGATATATATATATATATATATATATATATATATATATCTGTGTGTGTGTGTGTGTGTGTGTGTGTGTGTGTGTGTGTATATGTACATGGGTTGTCCAAGGAAATCCCACATATGCTCATGGGCATAAAACAATCTAACCACATGCATATCCGACTATGTCTAGGACAACACATGTACACCCTCAATAACATAAAAAAAATCTAAAAGAAAGACCTAACTCCCCCCATGAACTTGTCATGTAATATGATGTATTTCCACTGGAGAGAGAGGGAGCACAAGGATATTGATATCTTGGTCGATGAGGACCCCACTCCTATGGCCGCATTGAAACAATGCGGGTTATGGAAGTTCTTTCGGTGTCCATTCATGAGGGAACAACCGAGGTTGTTGAATCCCTTCATGGATTATTGGCATCCTGGTGTTGAGGAGTTTATGTTTGAGGGGCAGTCATTGAATCCAACGACTGAGGAAATATACTTTCTGATTGGCCTCTCGAGGAGAGGGGAACCAATCAATTTTCATTCATTTCCCTATAGGCCCCACAACAATGACGAACTGATCAGAATGTATTTTGAGGTCAACACTAAGAAATTAGGTTCTTAGGTGTGAATCCATAGGATTACCAACCTATCATTGAAGGTGATATTTTTACATATTGGGTGGATCACTGGATCCACAACCTTATATCAAGACTCTTGAGTGCACATGTATTGTGCAATGCAGTGCTTAAATGAATGAATATTCAACTGGAGAACAACCATGCTTGACTGCATGAAGAGGTATCTCACAAAGTGTCAAGGACGGAGTAACAAAAACTTTAGGTTTCGAACCATTTTGTTCTCTTTCTTATTTGAGAGGGTACCCAGTCTTAGTCCACAAGAGATAGTGCAGAAGCATGTGGCCTCCTTCCCAACAGTGAGTAGATGGGCATCATTGTTGTCGTGACAAGTGGGAGGAAGGAACATAGAGGCCTTCGACGATGTATTATTTGACTGGTGGGCAAAATAGATTCCAACAATAGAGGACTACCCCTATGCCGAGATAAACCTTTCTAGGGATCTAGACATGCTCGTACCTCCTGGAGGGGAGCGGGGAGATATAGGTACATTTTTTTTTAAGTTATTTAATTTTTTGTTTCTTTTGATATATATCATTTTTTATGTGACTTAGAGTATCTGACAACTATGCATATGTTATGTACAAATGTGGGTCCACTGCATCCAACATAATTCTCAAGGACCAGGTGACGTCCTCTACCAGAGGCAGTACCAATAGAAATCACAGGACCACCAACAACAGTAGTAGGGGGACCTCCAGCCCGAGAAGCTGAGAGAGTTTTGATATGGGTGGAGTGAAACCTCACCTCTCTCACTCGTATAGTCCCCATGGCCGAGATCGAGGATCTCCCACCATCGATGCAACCTCACATAGTTGGGGTGCCATGGACCTGTGTTCAACTCTTCCGGAATTTGGCGAATGTCGTTACTCACTATGGTAGGGCCAAGAGGCCCTGTTATTAGATAGGATGAACCACTTATGTGCTGAGGGAACTCTTTTGTATAATTTTGAGGGAATAATCCCCATGATTTATATTGGATATGTATTTTTAAGACATTTGCGCCCACCTATGTACTCTAAGACTTTGGCTATATATATATATATATATGTATATTTGCATCTCTTATGTTTTATGGATTGCATTTTTATAATGTATTTACATCTGTGTTTGTGCTTATTTTATGTGTGTGCAATATGCCAATCTAATACTTGATTATCGAGAGTATCTGTCATTTCATTTAATCTCCTAGGAACATGGATATATGTAATGTAATCAAACAATCATTCTAAGAGACTTACCCTAAGGAATCGTCGGTGTAGAATAGGATCATAAACGCGGTAAACCCCATTTAACTAGGACACAGCCAAGTGAGCATCTAAATAGACTTGGAGATGAGAGATACCATGTGACATAGTGTCAAGAAGCAACTCTATTACTGCATTGTATTCGACGACATTGTTTGTGGCATCACATAAAAAATACCTCTAGAAGATAACAACTAGCATTGAGGCATGAAAATCACCCAAGCTGCGAAAGAAAGCCTCCAAGTTTGTCAGATAGCATCGTCCGTCTACCCAACGAACATCTCTGATACACTTGACATCTAGCACAGTGAAAACGATGACATAAATAAAGACACGTCCATAAAAAAATACAAAAAACTAATTGCATAAGAACTATACGTATGTACAAGAAGTCACCCAAGGAGACCAACATATAAGTAATAATTCTTGAGGTAGAGACCATTTCTAGGCTCTGCAAAATCATTTCCCTCATAGTCAACTAGACAATAAGCACCCTTCTTTAAGACATCCTTCACTATGAAAGGTTTGAACCACATGGCTTTGAACTTGCTTTCCCCCAGGGGATCCTTATTTTGGTCATAGACTAGGAAAAGGTCACCTTCAGATAAAATCTAAGGACCAATGGACCGATCATATTGACACTTGATGCATTGCTTGTGAGCCTCATTAGCCAAGGTTGCATCACAACATTCCTCATCGAGCTACTCGAAATATAATAAGTGTTCCTCAAGTGGTGAAGTATCTGGAAATAACTCTACTTCCATCTTTAAAGATGGGATTTGGAACTCTATTGGAAGACTACTTCCATCTCGTAAATGAGTTGAAAAGGTGAGAAACCATTGGAAGTCTTTACAGATGTTCGGTAGGCCCACAATGTCGAGTACAACATCAAATGCCAATTTGACTTGGCAGCATTGGTCATTCACTAGAGAATAGTCTTGAGAGACTTATTCAAAGCTTCCTCCTAGCCATTCACTTGTGGGTAGTAAGGTGATGAATGATCTTTCCTCAACCCAAGATTTGATGTTAAATCAGACATCATTTTGTTTTGAAAGTGACTACCATGGTCAGTGAAAATATCCTTCGAGATGTTGAACCTTGCTACTATCTAGTTAAAAATAAAGAGAGTTAACCTTTCACCATCACTGTTCAATGTTTGCATAGCCTCGACCCACTTTGTGAAGTAATCTACCGCTACGATGATATAACGATGCCCTCTGATTGAATCTGGGTGGCATGTAGTATAATCAAATCCCCACTTAGTGAAGGGACCAACAAAAATGATGGGAAACATGGGAGCAATATGTTCCCTCATCTTTTGAGAGAAGATCTAGCACGGGTATCACTCCTTGACCAACTCAACACAATCCTTGATTAGTGTAGGCCAAAAGTAACCAGCTCGTAGAATATTTTGGGTTGCTTCCAACCCATACAAATGACCACCACATGTTCTAGTGTGGAATTCGTTAAGAATGAGTTTCAATTCTTCCTGAATGAGGCACTGACGAAGGATGAAATCTACACCTTGATGATACAAAGTGTCATCGAGTATCAGATAGTTTTTTTCCTGATGGCGTATACGTTGATGCTCATCACAAGAACAGAGACGAGGCACTTCAAATTTTTGATATAGACTAGTATATCTCCATACCAAGGGTCCTAAGATGAAATCAAAAAATGATCTCCTTTAATCGGTGATTATTCGAGCATAACATCACATGATTCAACTGGAAGTTCTGAGATAATTTTTGCAAAGACCAATGAATTTTTGAATTTTTTGGAAGCAAAATCCAAGTCAAATTCTTGAAGGATAACAATCCATCTACTGATATTTCTGTCGATTACATGTTGTGTCAACACAATTTGGAAAAGATTCACAATGGCAATGATGGTGGTCTCGCGGAGCAGGCTATAATGACGAAACCACTAGACAACATGCACTGTTGCCAGCGCAGGCTTCTCAACATGGGAGTAGTTGAGTTAGTGAGATCGGAAGAGCGTCGTGTAGGGAAAGAGTGTAGATCTCGGTGGCCATGGAAAATTATCCCATGAGCGAAATTTAGCCCCTAAAATCATCCTTAAGGTCTTGCGTACACCCTAAAAAAGGTAAAGAAAAAAGAAAAAAACAAGATCTAAATCCCCATTGAACTTGACATTGACAGGATGTATGTCCATTGGAGGGAGATGGAGCATGAGGATATAGATATCTTGGTTGATGAGGACCCTACAACTATGGCCGCATTGAGACAATGCAGGTTGTGGAAGTTATTCCAGTGTCCATTCATGAGGGCACAATCCAGGCTATTGAATGCCTTGGTAGATTATTGGCATCCTGATGCTGAGGCATTTATGCTCGAGGGGCAGTCATGGGCTCCAACGACTAAAGACATTTACTTTCTAACTGGCCTCTTGAGGAGAGGTGAACCAGTCAACTTGCATGCTTTTCCCCCTGAGCCTCATAACATTGTTGAGTTGATTGAACTTCATTGCAAGGCCAACATTGAGAAAGTGATAGTATTAATCATTGGGTGGATCATTGGATCCATGACTTTACATCAGGCCTCCCGGGTGCACATGAATTATGCAGTGTAGTGCTTGAATGCATGAATCTTTGATTGGAGTACGGTCGTGCTAGACTACATGAAGAGACAACTCACCGAGTGTCGCGGGCGGAACAACAAGAACTTCGGGTTTGGGACTATTTTGTGCTTATTCTTCTTCTTCGAGAGTACCTAGTCTCAGTCCATGAGAGACAGTGTGGGGGCATGTGGCCTCACTCCCAGCAGTGTGTAGATGGGCAACATTGTTGTCGCGACAGGGGGGAGAAAGGACCATAGAGGCCTTTGATGACACCTTTTTTGACTAGTGGGCATGGCAGATTCCGATGATAGAGGACTACCCCTACGTCAGGATCAACTTTTCAAGGGACCCAGACATGCCCTTACCTACCGAAGCCGAGAGAGGAGAGATGGGTACATTGTTTTTTAAAGTTTATTTCATTTTTAGTTTCTTTTTATATATATCATTTTATGTGTACCAGAGTATCTGAAAAACTATGTATCTGTTATGTACAGATGTGGGACCAGTGCATCCGATAGATTTTGTGAGGAGCAGGCGATGTCCTAGACTTGAGGCAACACCAACAACGACCATTGGAACACCACCAGCAGCCGCCAGACCACCAGCAGCCGCCGGACCACCAGCAGCAACAACAGGGGGACCTCTAGCCAGAGAGGCTGAGAGAGTGTTGAGACGGATGGAGCAGAACCTCACCGTGCTCACTCGTACAATGCCCATGGATAATATTGAGGATCTCCCGCCATCTATGTAGCCTCGTGTAGTTGGGGTGCCACAGACCTGGGTCTATCATTTTTGACGTTTGGAAAATGTCGCCGTTCACTATGGCAGGGCCAACATGCCTTGTGCTTAGCTTAGGGTGGACCACTTATGTGCCGAGGGCACTCTTTTTGTATATTTTCGAGGGCATAAGTCCCGCAATGTATACCAGACATATTATGTTTTGAGGCACTTGCACCCACCTATGTACTCTGATACTTTTGATATATATATATGTGTGTGTGTATTTACATCTTTTTATGTCTTATAGATCACATTTTTAAAATGTATTTACATGTGTATGTGTGTGCAATATGCCAATCTAATACATGATTAGCTAGAGTATGTATTTGTGATTTGATTCAATCTCCTAGGAACATGGATATACATAATGTAACCAAAGCATCGTTCTAAGAGATGTACCCGAAGGAATCGTCGGTGTAGAGTAGGATCATAAATGTGGTAAACCCCATTTAATTGGGACACAACCAGTTCTTCATCTATGTAGACCTGGAGTTGAGAGATACCATGTGACAAAGTATCACGAAGCAACTCTATCACTGCATTGTACTTGACGACATTGTTCGTGGCATCACCTAAATAGATACCTCCAGAAGATAGCAATTGGCCTTGAGGTGTGAAGATCACCCAAGCTGCGGAAGCAAGCCTCTGAGTGTGTCAGCTAGCGCCATCCACGAACCCAATGAACACCTCTGATTCACTTGACATCTGCCACAGCGAAAAACATGACATAAAAAATGACACATCCATAAAATGAAAAGACAAAAAAATAAAATGTATAAGAAATATACATATATACAAGAAGTCACGCAAGGCGACCCACCTACGAGTAATACTTCTTGAGGTAGAGCCCATTTCTAGGCTCTGCCAAAGCTTTCCCTTTGAAATCAACCAGAAAATAAGCACCCTTCTTTAACACCTCCTTCATGATGAAAGGTCTGAACCACATGGGTTTGAACTTGCCTGCTCCTAGGGGATCCTTATCTTGGTCATAGACCAGGACAAGGTTGCCTTAAGATAAAATTTGAGGACGAACAGACCGTTCATTTTGACACTTAAATTTTTTCTTGTGAACCTCGTTAGCCAAGGCTACTTCATGACACTGCTCATCAAGCTGCTTGAGATATAATAAGCGTTCCTCAAGTGGTGAAGTGTCTAGCAATAACTGTACTGCCACGTTAGAGATGGGATCTAGCACTATATTGGAAAGACTGCTTCTAGCCCGTAAACAAGTTGAAAAGGTGAGAAACTGGTTGCAGTCTTTACAGACATTCGGTAGGCCCACAACGCTGAGTACAACATCAAATGCCAATTTGACTTGGCTGAATTGATTGTTCACTGCAGAATAGTCTTGAGGAACTTATTCACAGCTTCCACCCGACCATTCGCTTGTGAGTAGTAGGGTGATGAATGCTCTTTCCTCAAACCAATATTTGATGTTAACTCAGACACCATTTTGTTCTGAAAGTGACTTCCATGGTTAGTGACAATCTCCCTTGGGATGTCGAACCTTTCTATTATCTGATTGAACAAAAAGAGAGTTGTTGTCTTGCCATCATCTTTGAACGTTGGCATAGATTCGACCCACTTTGTGAAGTAGTGCCATCATCTTTGAACGTTGGCATAGATTCGACCCACTTTGTGAAGTAGTCTATTGCTACGATGATATAATGGTTCCCCCTAGCTAAAGGGGGGTGGCATGTAGTATAATAAATCCCCCACTTGGTGAAGGGGCCAACTGTAATGACGGGAAACATAGGAGCGGGGTGTGCCCTCATATTCCAAGAGAAGATCTGACACGGGTGACACTTCTTGAACGATTCAATGCAATCCTTGATTAATGTCGGCCAAAAGTAACCAGATCGTAGAATCTCTTGGGTTGTTTCCAACCTAGAAAAATGACCACCACATGCTCTAGTGTGGCATTCGTTAATAATGAGTTCCGCTTCTTCACGAGTGAGAGACCGACGAAGGATGCAATCTACACCTCGACGATACAAAGTGTTCTCGAGTATGAGATAGTTTTTTGCCTAATGGCATATACATCGATGCTCATCATGAGAAGCAGAGGTGGGGCACTTCAAAGTATATATATAGACTAATATATCTCCATACCAGGGGTCCAAAGATGAAATCAGAAAAATATCTCCTTTAATCAGTGATTCTTTGGGCGTAACATCACTTGAATCGAACGGAAGTTCCAAGATAAGTTTCGCAAAGACTAATGACTTCTTAGATTTCACAGAAATTAAATCCAAGTCAAATTTCTGGAGGATAACAATCCATCTACTAATCTTTCTGCCAATTACATGTCGTGTCAACACGTATTGGAACGGATTCACAATGACAATGACGGTGGTCTTGCAAAACAAGATATAATGACGGAACCATTGGACAACATGTACTGCTACCAATGCAAGATTTTCAACATGGGAGTAGTTGAGTTTTGGTCCAACCAGGCCTCAACTCAGGTAATAAATCACATGTTATTCAAGTAGACCATCCTCTTGAACCAAGACCATACCGATGGTCGACTCTACCACGGCCAAATACAAAAAGAAATATTTATTATAATTGGGTGGTCGAAGTAGAGGGGCAGACATGAGGGAACGTTTCAATTCTTTGAATGAGTGTTGAGCAGCTTCGTCCCAATGGAAAGGGACACCCTTCTTCAGTAAAAGCATAAACCCTTTAGTGATATCGACATAGTTTTCAATAAAACTCCAAAGAAAATTGGATCTTCCCTGTAAACTCTGAAGCCGATGGACTGTGCACGGGGGAGGCAATTGAACTATCACCTCAACCTTTAGAGGATCGACCATGAT